>JAMQGT020006480.1:0-85622 GCA_024447675.2 Pterophyllum scalare
GCAATACGTGGTATTGTTATGTTAGTCCTTTGGTTCAGTTACATATACTATAAAACAGAGCAACACAACAGTGACCGTTTAGCTGGATCCAGTTTACAATTTTTTTTAGTAGTTATATATATATATATATATATATATATATATATATATACATACACACACTACCATCTTCCTTTTACTTTTACCATACACTGATGTATGCATTGTCCATTATTAAACTAATTTATTTTACATGTGTACTATTATAATATTACTTGTCTATATTTGCTCTTTTAACACCATGAAAATATGACGAACATCATGTAATTAGACAGATTTTGTCGTCCCTCCTTTACAAATGCTTATTTCTAGACGACCGCAGAGCACTCACACCACACAGAGTCCCAGAGTTCATGCACACTTGTTAATGTTTATACTCAGATTGCTCTGTAAGCCTTGTGTATCTATGCTATGTCCTGTTTTGTGTTTACAAAAAAAATGGGGTGGGGGGTGCTCATTACACCAAGAGCTTCCACTTCATAATGAAAACCACTTAAATGTCATTATGTGAGACTCAAACTTATCAATTATTATATCTGGAGGCCTACTACTATAAAAATAAATTATTTCAATGAATATGATTGTCAATCAACTAAATATGTGAAATATTTTGTACGGGTTCAGTGTGTAGGCGTTAAGGAATGGTCTGGCTCTGATGTGAATGTTACTTTGTCTCCAACCCCCAAAATACCAAGAGAAACATGCATATAATTGCTGCAAAGCATAGTTTAATACCCAGAGGGAGAGACAACATGAAGCTGAAGATGCAGAATGGATCTGACTGTGTCTACTATAAAAATAGCAGTGAATGGACAGCCTATAAAGCGAGTCTTGGGTATTATCATTTTTGCAGGCTATAGTTGGGCAAGATGTTAATATTTTGCATAGTCCAGCAGCTGGCGACTGCCTATACATCTGCAGAGTTTGCATGGTGGTGTGAAAGCTCTGGTAAGCTTATTAGTTCATAATTCTGGGGGGCACGAGAATAGACCCTCCACAATGGTCTTTGTTCTGCAGCACTCAACTTCTCCATGGCACTACGTGCACTAGTCCTGGATAATAAGAATTTCCGACAGTGTCAGAGTACAACTGCCCACATTTACTTAAAACAAAAAGTAAAGAATCGCCACCAATTGTGTTTTCTAAATTATCATTTTAACGAGCTGAACTCTCAAGGAGGCAGACCGCTGGAGGAAAAAAGCTTAAAGCTGGAGATTCAAAATAATAAAAAAAAAATTTAATTTGTGCATCTTGAGTATGCAGTGATCATGTTATGTGTAAATATAGTTGAAACAGCAACAGTGCAGCTATTGTCTTTCCCTGTGTGAGGGGTAATTTTGTCACTGTCACAAGATTAAAATTTGTCATGTCCTGCCCAAGCAATTACCACAGTTTTTGATTAGCACTGAAGCACCAAAGCCCAGAAAATGGTATTTGGAAAAGCCTAACTCACTACATCCAACCATCCAAAACACAACTATTACAGAACCTGCTATTTTAGTACGATACTTCACACAGGCCTGAATTCATGTTACTCCCAACATGTGGCCATTTGAGTCTGAACTCTGATACTAGATTTGATGAGTGACTGGAGCAAAACATGCACAACCTTCAATCAAAAGCCACTCAATTTGTTTCCGTCTTGCGGCAATGCTTACATTTCAAACTACAGGTGGTTTTCTAGTGAGTGCAGTATTCCAGAAAAGTGACAACTGTGCAAAATAAGACAGGCACAGGCAGAGAACTGCCAAACACCAGAGAAACACCTGGAAAACACCAGTACAGCCAAGGTCTTCAGTGTCTTTCTGCACTCTCACACACTGCCATCGAGGAATCCAGAATCCAGAACACAAACACTGGATGAGGCCAAAGGAAGTCTTTTTTTTTTTTTCCTCGCAGGAGTAAGAGAAGGAGTAAGGAGAAGGTCACAGAGAAAAATGGGAATAGAGGATGTGAGGAAGTGACCGTGACAGGAGAAAGACCAAAGTGAGGGGGTGGTGAAGGAAGGGTCTATCCCACTGCTATAAACAAAAGAGCTTACAACAAAATGAACAATGAAGCAATGAATGAAACAAGACTTCACCCAACCTGAACCAAACATTGTCGCATGACAATTCCCAGTTATACAGAGCGGTTCTGGACACCTTATGTATACAGACAGTGAAGATTAATACCAGCTTCGGAGAGCGCGATTCACAAAAACAACAAAGCCCCGAGACTGAAATCAACAAAGAGCTGAGACTTGTTAAACAAGTCTTATTGTTGGCAGCAGGCCGCGCCCTGTGTGTTCGTGTGTGTGTGTGTGTGTGCATGTGTGTCAAACGTCTGCTGGACACATTTCCGCAGTGAGAAGAAAGTGCTGGCAGAGAGGATTCATATTTTTGTTTGAAATTGTATACATCGCACCACAGCAGAGGCAAAACTCCAGTCCCATCCACCTCCATGTGCTCTGAGCTAAAACAATCTTTCCTGTGTGTCTGTCTGCCTTACACTGTGTATCTGAGTGAGAGAGGGAGAGTGTGCATGACTGCATATTGAGTGATTTATGGTGATGACCTAGTCCTGGCCAAAAAGGACAAAAGCGTAGAAAGAGGCAATATTATTATGGATATTACTCTTCCATATTTGCTCATCCAAGGGTTTTCTTTCTGTTACTCAATGTGGTTCCTAGATGACAAAGTGAAGGAAGCATATTTTCCCATCTCTCTGCATCTCTGTCATCTTGCTCCCAAATGACTCGAGCTGCCATCCAAGAATATTGGGAAGAGGTCCCACACTGCTATGCAATGTAAACATACTCCTCTTACGCACATGAACAATCCATTACACCCACAGTTTTCCTCTCAATGGGAAAAAAAAAGAGATGGGGGGGGGGCAAATGTTGTCACTGACCCATTACCAAACCGTTTCACTTTTCCCATTTGTATTTATGTGTATGCTTCTTTATTAAGCTCTAACTGAGTGCCTTGTTTTGCTCCAGGATCTGTGCATTTATACTGTCGGTCTGGCCTGTGTCACATTTGAGAACCAGTGTCAGACTTTTAACCAGTTGATGGGGGCAACTGTCAAATTAGGAAAAACAACTGGTGTCAACATGTTTTCTTAACCGCTACATTCAGCGGGAACTGAACTGCTTGCGTGTAGTTTGTGTAAGCCTCCCGGGCAACACTGTACTTGAGTGAAATGACCCCATATGAAACTTGAGTTTGTTGAATCCACAGGTGCAATTATGCCCATACAAAAAGTCATACACATGACCTAAGTAACCCTGTTTTCAGCCCTGCAGGGAGAACAGGAAAAGAGAAGACCAGGCAAGAAACACACAAAGGACTAATCAATGTGACTGACCTTTCCTACTGATCTGTGACAAACTGAGTATGCAGTCATAACCTAAAAACAGAAAAAAGTTATTATGGGTGCTTTGTTTGTTTGTTTTTTAAAGAGGTGTAATGAGCATCCTTTAAGAAAAAAACAAACAAACAACTAAGCAGAAATCAAGAAAAAAAAAGAAAGAAATGACTTGTATTATACAAAAATTTAAGCAAGAAATATGAAAGCCACAGTTGCTCTGGACTGATGTATTCGAATGTCTGATGAAAACAAAGTGTAAGTGCACGGAGCTTTACTGACCTGTAGCTGAATAGAACATTACGGCACGGTCACAAGCTGAGGACACAGAAGGATAATTCAACCTGCTACTCTGGACTGTGACCACACTTCATGATGTGAAAGATGACATATTAGGATCTTGAGCCCTCTAACTGAGCTGGATGCTAAGGACAAAATAAGAACTATGGGACAAATTTTAAAAAACTCCATTGAGGTAGGTTTAACTTTATTTTCCAGTATCCCCAATCCACAAAATAGCCTTTACGGTATCACATTTTATGTCCTCTGAAATGAAAGAAGCATAGAGCAACATTTTACTACTTTAAAGACCGTTTAACAGCTGTAAAACTGCTCTCCAGGTCAAATAGTGACTTCCATTCAGATAATCTCAGTAAAATCCATGTGAAAAGACATTCTAACCACTCTTTTACAGCCTGAGATCAGCATTTCTTTTGTGCTCTCTCGAAACATCAAACACCAAGAGTTATTATGGAGCTAAATAAGTTGTGACTGAGAGGTGCGGGTCAAGTACACCGACTTCTTGGATGACCACACTTGACTGAATTAAAGAAAAAAGGAGTTCTTCAGTTGGTTATACAGCCTCAGAGGGCTTTAAATGGTCTGAAAAAGTGAAACTGAGCCATTAAGCCCAGCTCTTATACACTGCCAGACAAACAAAAAAAAAAATCCCCTGATTTGATGAGGGACATGAAGATACACCGATAAGCTACAAAATCCCTTACAAGTGAAAAGAATAACACGGATCATCTCATTATAATGTAATCTACTGCTGGGAAACCCTAGACCAGGGCACACAAATTGCCACGTACCACTGATGTGATTTAAAGTTGCAGCTTAACAATATCGAGCTAATCAAAAATCAAGCACATGTAGACAAATGTAAATAAAGTGGAGAGAAAACTAGGCCACACATAGAGATGGAGAGGTGAGAGGTGGTGGCTTATGTGGTTTAAGTGGCAATGTGGTGGTGTGGTGGTGTAAAGCATAGCATTTTTGGGAAAGCCCATTTTGTACATACTACCCAAACAAGACGATGGTGATTTTAAAGGTGGAATTACAGAGTTGGGAGCCTGTTTTCTTTCATCTCAAATAGAAATGAAAAAGTTCCCACTGCACAATAACAAGTAAACAGAGGCTTTTAAACCAAAGTCAGACTCTCTCACAAGTAGGGGTGTGCGATAGAACCTCAAAATTATACAGAATATTTAAAAAAAAAACTCACAATAATAACATTTCTGATAACAAGAAAAAAATATTGAACACTGTTTTATCAGTGATTAGAGCTTGCACACAGTAGAATTTATAAGTGTAAGTAAATGAAGCATCTCCTCATCTCCTCCTGCATAGCCTGGTTGTACTCAATTATGTGTTTTTCCTCCTTTGGTGGGAACAATTGTTGCAAAGTACTACGCTTTGTTGGCAGTTGCAAAAGTGGCTCTTATTCTCAGACATGCCTGGGATGTGTCCTTGTTGTGCGCATATATATATATATATATATATATATATATATATATATATATATATATATGTGTGTGTGTGTGTGTGCGTATATATATATATGTGTGTGTGTGTGTGTGTGTGTGTGTGTGTGTATGTATATATATATATATATATATATATATATATATATGTGTGTGTGTGTGTGTGTGTGTGTGTGTGTGTGTGTATATATACATGTATGTATGTATGTATGTATATATATATACACACATACATACATATACATATATATATATATATACACACACATACATACACATACATACATACACATACATACACATACATACATATAATGTTAGGAAAAATTAGGACCTGCAGATGCCATCAAACTAGAGTGAAAATCCTTATTTGTGCGACTTTGACTTAAGCAATTTTTACTGTATACAGAGCATGAAAAACTCACCATAACACTGAATCAGTGTGAGCCCTGAGATTGTTTCTCTGCAATTCATTTTGCTAGCTTGTGGGTTGGCTGGGTTCAGCTTCACGTATCACAGAACATACCAATACACTGTCAGAATCCCTAAAGTACACAGGAAGCTTTGATTTCACATGGAGAGTGACTGCAGAGCCGCTGTGTTGAGTGCCAGAGAGCGTCAGCTTAATTTTGGCTGAGTCCGCCTCACCGCTATCCCCGGTTTTGCTAAATATATCTCGTAAATGGACTAGTTCTTATATAGCGCTTTTCTACTCTTTTTGAGCACTCTACCATTTAAACGAGCGTTATGTAGGTCAACCAACCTATTTCGTTAGACAGGCATGGGCACCAGTGAAGCTTGTGGGTTTAATTTTAGCAGTGACATATGTGACCGAGACAAGCGTCTTGACACATCAAAGGGAGAGAACAGAGAGAGAGAGATCCGCTCATTTTTCAAAATAAATCATTGTTCAGACTCAGATAATAAGTAAAACGAAAATAATATAAGTTATTTATTCTTTAAGTGCGGCCCAGTACCAAATGACCTACAGACCAGTACCGGTCTGCGGCCCGGGGGTTGGGGCCCTCTGTACTAGAGGATGTTGGGCTCTCAAGCCACCCTCATGAAGTCTGTTTCTGATTGTTTGGTCAGGGACATTCACATTGGCGGACTTGTGGAGGTCATTTTGTAGGGCTCCTGTTCCTACTTGCACAAAGGAGCAGATTCCAGTTCTGCTGTTGGGTTAAGGACATTCTATGCCCTGTCCAGCTCTTCTAGACTAAATTCCTATCTCCTGGAATCTCCTCCAGACTGTGCTGGGAGACACAGCAAACCTTCCAGCAATAGCACATATCGATGTGCCATCCTGGAGAAGTTAAACTACCTGTGCAACCTCTGTAGGGTCCAGGTATTGTCTCACGCTCCGGTAGTGACACTGACCCCTAGCTAGCTAACTAGTGAAAAACAGCCAGAAAAGATGAGGAGGAAAAAAATGTCTGGCTTCTACATACAAAATCATTGGGTTGTCTCATTGTTGCCCCTCTAGTGCACCTGATGTTAATGTCATTAACACCAAAGTAGCTGAAACGATTAACAACACCCTCTGCTAATTAACTGACCAATATCCCAGAAATTCAGCTGCCTTGATGTTATACTTTTAATAAAAAAGTGTTCCTTTTTTGAGCAGCATAATTAAGCAAATGTAATGTAACATTATAGCTTACTAAGATTTTCTGCTATAATGTTAACATTTTAAATAAACAGTTTGCCAACTCCATGTCAGTGATTTAAAATGAGTTTAAATACATGAGGTAATCTTATAATTCTACTGGTATTGGTACTGACTACTAAATTTCTGGTACTGTGACACCCCTAGTAAGAACGCAGCTAAAGCAGACCCATTTCCTGTTGAGTTCTACAAGTAAGAAATGACAACTTCAGACAATTCGGACATAATTCTCCTGACAATTTCCACAGTTCATGTGTAAAACACAACATGAACAGTGCCTCTTTATCTGCAATTACAGAGAATTAACTGGTCAAAGCAAACTAGGCGAGGCAGGAAAGGCAATAGAAGAGGGCAGGAGAAGAGATGTAGCCAGATGATTGCAAATAGCTCCTGCCAGGCTTCTGCCAGGCTTCTGGGTGTGCCACACATTCACTCTCACTTTATCTCATTCATTCACTCTCTCTCACACACACACACACACACACACACACACGCACGCACGCACACGCACAAACACAAACAACAATTCTTCTGTCCCATCATGCTTCCGTCCAAATCTCTTGGCAAAAAGCTGTTGCAGGAACAGTAAAAAAAGACAGGCAGAGTGAGGAGAATGATGGGTTAATAGAAAGTAGGTATTAAAAGACAAATTAAAATCTTGAGTCAGCTAAAAGTGGGGTCTAAACAAGACCCATCACTGATAGGCATATCCTCCCATGATTAATGAAAATATAAAATAAACGTAGAAGTCAGGATAACCTTACAGTCCCATTTCATAACAGAAAACCCTTCATCAGATATCTTATTACCTTCCACAAAGCTACTGCCCTAACCCTTGCCCTAAACTTTTATCCAAATACTTTTAGTCCCCCCCCCCCAAAGTTAGTAAAGATATAGCATATTCTGTAAAAGATTGATAATCTGTGATTATTGGTAACCACATTCTAGAACAGACACAAAATTTCCATCAATCCATTGCTCTTCTTATCCTGGGCCGGGTTGCAGGGGCAGCAGCCTAAGCAGAGAAGCCCAGACCTCCCTCTCCCCAGCCACCGCTTCCAGCTTATCCGAGAGAACACAGAGGTGTTCCCAGGCCAGCCAAGAGATATAATCTCTCCAGCATGTCCTGGTCTGCCTCAGGGCTCCTCCCAATAGCACATGCCCAGAACACCTCACCCAAGAGGCACCAAGAGGCGCCGGTAGGCATTCTAAGGGAGAGGCCAGCCACCCTTCAGAGGAAGCTCATTTCTGCTGCTTGTATCCGCGATCTCGTTCCTTCGGTCACTGCCCAGAGTTTGTGACCATAGGTGATGGTAGGGACGTAGATCGACAGGTAAATCGAGAGCTTCACTTTTACGCTCATCTCTCTCTTCACCATGACAGTCTGGTACAGAGTCCTCAACACTGCAGCCGTGACCCCAATCCATCTGTCAATCTCCCGCTCTCCTTTCCACTCACTTGTGAACAAGATCTTGAGATATGTAAACTTGTCCACTTGGGACTGCAACTCGTCCCTGACTGGGAGTGTGCAATCTACCCTTTTCCAGCTGAGGACCATGGCCTCAGACTTGGAGGTGCTAATTCTCATTCCCGCCAATTTGTTCAGCTGCAAACCATTCCAGTGCAAGCTGGAGGCCACCACCTAATGAAGCCAAAAGGACCACATCATCCACAAAACCAGAGACTGCCACTTGGTTATGTCTAGAAAAGAAGAGAATTGGTGACAAAGGGCAGCCCTGGCGGAGTCTAACACCCACTGGAAATGAGTCTGACTTATTACTGGTAATGCGCACCGAACTCTAGCTGCAGTTGTACATGGACTGAATGGCTCCTAACAACAGGCCAGACACCCTGTTACTGTGTTTCTCTACCTAGAAATATGGGATTCCCAATCCCCACTTTCTGCATTTCAGTCAATAATGGTCAAGTAGATATATCCAATTTCATAGCACAATATGATCACATGATTAGGCTAAGTCAATGAGGCATGAGGAAAGAGGCTGCACATCATTAGCATATATTATCATAGGATTAGGAGTCTAAAATCCTCCATGTTGTTTACTCTCCACTTCAGATAAATACAGACAAAGTGTACAAAGGGTACCTAAACATCCAGGAATATGAATATTGTGTTGCACAACTTTGAGGAGTAAAGAACACATATGCCAAATGTTGTGGCTCAACTCCTTGTGGTTTTGAAGTCTGACCGGAAAGGTAAAACCTCACAGAAAGACACATGGACGGAGGGTATGACGACAATATCCTCCTGCTTTATTTTGTAGGGGAGGATAAAAAAAAATGGTTACAAAGTCTAACAAAGAAATGTGACATAACTGCTAAGCATGAGAGAGAAATGAAATTATCTCTGAAAAATCAGATGAACTGTTTGAAGCAAGAGCACTTTGCTATGGCTTAAGTTAGGGTCATGACCCTTCATCTCCCTCTAATTACAAAGACATCTCCAGAGCCCAGTAATTTGGACAGCTTTGACTAGCAGTAGTATGTCTGTACATGACTCAGTGTCATTCCTACTAATATTGCGCCCAACCTCTATTGTCATTGTCAGTCATTTTCAATTATACATTGAACACACACACAAAAAAGAAATCAAATCCATTTGTTAAATAAGAAGAGCTCCGAAACCCTTGTGTATCCTTGGGCTTTGTGGACCAGGAGTAAAGAACGCTGGTGAACATCGCCTCTAGTGTCCAACTGAAAATAATTCAAGATTTATCGCAGAAACCCTCTGACATACTAGTGCAGGGCATCAAGTGATACATAAGCACATACTTCTGCCCAGAGACAAATGGAGGGTGTTAGTGAGCAAGTGCATGCATGCGCATGCATGATAGTTTTCATGCCTGGGCATGTCTGCTCCCAGCCTGCTACTGGAGACATTGGAGCCTGGTAACAGAGCTCTGAGGAAAATATCATCACCACCTAAATACACATCCAGCCACCCACAAAGACACTCACATCCATCTGGTCTCAAACTGGACACTCGGAGAATAATAACAGCAGCAACCCCCCTGTCCCAAATTAATTTAATCTGTCCATATTAGCAATAATAACCAACAAAGGAATGCCATCAGTTTTGCTACTCAATCTTCATCATACCTTAAATCCATATTACACCTAAACCTTCCACCCTACTCTCTACTGTCGACCCCCATTACAGACATGCAGAGGCATATACATAAACAGCTGTTCACCATCATTATCCCCTCCATGTATGTCATTCACCCCCACAACCCCCTACAATGTACCCCCTTTCAATTGCCAACACTTGTAAACAACTCCACCACACACACACACACATACCCCCACCCCTTTTCAAGCATCCTCTCCACCTACCCCACACCCTCCAGCCCCAGACCAAACTATCTAGGCTACCAAACGCAAACACAGTTAGACCCTTGCACAAAAACCAACACACTCACCCCTACATGCACATGAACATAAACATCCCAGCGATGGCCCTGCCCCCTCCCTGACTCTGAGGAATGCGGGGACCAGCTGGTGGAGAAAATAAAAATTGAAGAAGCATACTAAAACAGGAAATACATCAGCAGGGGCCTATCAGAGCGTTTTATCAAGCCACTTGCAGCACCGCTGAGAACATGGGTGGCACCGCGTGCTGATTGGCTGATCAAAGTGGTAGCTGTGTCATCGCAGGTCTAGAGGTCAGGCGTAATCACGAAAAGGTTACGAGCATGTGCACTTGTGTATGGGTTGGCATGTACGTCTGTGTTACCATGGCTATCAAAATAAGGGGAAACTGAAGGGAATGTGGAAGGAAATGAGGGTGAGGAGAGAAGATGCTGCTGAGGGAGATAAAGCAAAAGTAAATACAAAAAAAGACAGAGTAGAGACAGAGAGGCAGCAAGACCCCTGAAGGCCCTTCATAAAGCTCAACTGAGCTGCTCATTTGTTGTTACATTACACCAAATTTCTATAACATTGTGCTTTTGAGACGGTTGTGCTGTCTCCACTTTGCTTTCTTGACAATAATCAAACATGTCCTTTGCAAAATGCATCTACATCACAGTTACTGCATTCATACTTCAAACATCTGAACTGAATTGGACATAGAGTCAAACACGTAAAGGCACAACTAAGAGCCTCCACCGAAGCCATTCAAAATAAATAAATAAATAAATAATACGTTTGCGTGTGAGATTCCGAACCGGATGGTTAAGACCTGCACTGTTCTCTATAATTCATGTTCTCTCCACTGAGCTCTTATGAAACTTGCACGCACACACACATGCACTCACAGACAACCACACACGCTCACACAAGATTTTACTTAGGAGTGAATTTTCCAAATCAGGAGACACACAGAGATGGAAGGGCCTTACAGAGAACCTTGATTGCCAGGAAAAGCTTCTGCTTTCATAAGGCTCACCACCAACATACACACATGTCTGTGCACACGTATATATGTAAACACACTAATTAGTGGATTAGCCTATGCCTTCCTTTAGAAGATTTATGTGCCTACAATGCTGACAGATAGTTACTGCAGTTACACAGAAGTAGGATGTAAGACTGCAGCTAAATAGAAAAATCCCTTAATCACATTTGTTTTTAATTCTTAGAATAAACATTATAAACTAGACATATTTGAGATTCTCTATTCAATTTTCAGGTAAAGTTTACTTGCAATTGATTTCTTCATGATTTTAATATTTTAATATTTAATTGCGCAGATCTGTGCCTTGTATTTAGGAACATGACAAAAGTCATATGGGCACTGGGTATGACTAACTGTGAGTTTTAATTGAAAGCTTCAACTGACGATCTCATTCTAACTAAATCTTGACAAATCTTGGCCCTTATTTCAGCTGTAAGTTTTTTTTTGTTTGTCTGTTTTAATACGTCTTTCTTTCCAGAAACATTTGGTAAGAAATGCTGATGCAATGTAAGTATAGCACTTAAGGTACAGACTGAATTGAAATTGTATTTTTGATAAATCATCCCACCCAAAATGGAAGATGAGATGGTCTCGGAGGGGAAAAGAGAGGGAACAGTGCAGAAGTTAAAAATGTTAATTGGCGTGATAAGCGAGGGTGAGGCTGCACAGAAAAGGGAAGGAAGCTAAGTGGCAGAAGGGCAAGGCTGTGTGAGGAAAGCCTGTGTTTGCGTGACAAGGTGAAAAGGAGGAAGAGGGAGGGAAGGAGAACAGGAGCCATCATGATCCAAATACTTGAAAATAATAAAATTCCACACAGATAAGCATGATTTCCCTCAACTTCACTGCCTGATTCAGCACCTCCAGTTCCACAGAACAGGGCTTCACTGAGAGCGGAGAACAAGAGGGGAGGGGCTAGGGGTCACAGGGGTTTGTAGCACCTCATCCTGTACCCCCTTCCATCACCACCCCTCAGCCTAGCTATGTACACACAGTTGCACATATACACACAACCATAATATGTCTATTATTAAGCAACAAAGAGTCAATAACAGATAGGAAAAGAAGGGAGACAAGTAAGAGAAGCTATACAGCAAAACGTTGCCATCTAGTGTCAGTCAAACAGAGAAGAGAGCCAGACTTGGCCACAGCTTCCCTCGCATAATCACTCTGAATGCAGCTGTTTCTCCTCTTCTCCTCTCGTTCCTTTTTTTTTTCTTCAACTGTGTCACAACTCCTCCATGGTTGCTACTCAGTCTCTAACTCAGTTTGTTTGTGTCTCTCCCTGTGCTCTTTCACTTTGAGAGATGCGTTCCCTGTGGATTGAGCGGGGGTGGAGAAAGCGAGTGAAAGAAATATGGGAAATGAGCAATTTCAATTTCAAGGAAGCTACCACTTACTCTACAAGTGCTGGTCCAACCCTGTATCTTGTTTTGTTCTGTGGTCGTCGGGTCGAGACAATGTTTTGGGGGACAGAGTGAATGTGACTGGGGCATCTGGTTTGCTGCACTGCTGTCAGTGACTGGGGCCATGGAGGGAAACTCTGACACCTTATTTACTACTTTAAGGAAATCTTGGCCAGCATTAAGATAAACAATACTAGAGACCTTTAGCTTGTTAAATGAGCTGACTGTATGAGTTAAAGAGATCTGCTTTAAATATATACAAAATGTGTACATGTGTAAGTGGATCCTTCAGGTGGAAAAGTACACTGACAATACTATGCTAACAGTGAAATCACTGGCTATGTGTAAACAAAACAAGCTGCTCGTTTCATGACGACTGAAGGTCGAGATCGTGAGAATACCTTGGACCATCTGTGTTCCTGTTCTCCCTTCTGCTGCAAAGTTTTTGCTCATCTCCTACTTTGACTACTTTCAGCCTTATGCAGATTCTCTCTGACTGCATGAAGTGAGCTTTTGTCTACAGATAAACTCTGAGCTTGAGTGGGATTTGCACAATCATGCCCAACAAAAATATGGACTTGCATCAATGCTTATAGACTATGAATGAGTCTGGATGCCTGTTAATGCACACAGACATGTCATCTTTGGTTCCATTAGGTTTATAACCACTGCCGAACATCAGTTGTCTTGTGCAGATCTCTATAACTTACCGTTTCAAGCATCCTTCACGTGCTTCTTCATGCCACGAGGTGGACACAAATACCTGCTGCTCCCTTATGAACTCTTATTAAATCTTGTGGCAAGTTCCCTTGTTTACACTGATTATTGTGTAAGTCCTTGAAAATAATGGAAGACTTTCTCTAATCAACTAACATACTGCTCCTGTTCAGTCAGTAAAAACTCAGGAATGTGTTCTGAATGTTACTGTTTAAATATAAGAGACACAACCACAGAACTTCATACAACATAAAAAATGTATTAATAAGATTTTTTCAAATCTCTGTAAGCAGCATAAATACAGCATGTTGTCAGAGGAACATTCTGATCTGCCAACCTTACCACACAATGTGGTACTAAACTGAAATGCTGAGACTGGTCAGATATCCCATTCATATATTCCCAGCTTCACCCCCATTGAGCTTTCACCATCCACTCTGAGCACTTAGCCAACCAAATTGCTACTGCAGCTGGCACCAGTCAGCAAAGCAATGTCATTCTTAGAAAAGAAAACAAGTCCTCCTGCACCAAAACTTACCGCAGCCTTTTACATGCCAGGCAGAAGTACCTTATCATAAATGTTTGACTGAAAATTATTTTCAGGGATTGACTTTAAGGCTAGTCTGCCTGTCTGTCTGTATTTTTTTTAATTGGAGAAGAGGATAAGAGAGAAGTTTAAAAACAAATCCTTAACAAATAAAAACTAGGCGCAGGGTACTTTTCAAAGACAAAATGAAGTTCACCTTCTTTGTAAAAGATTAACAGTAAAGTCTAAACATTATTGAGCCTACATCTGGCCTACATGATTCGTCAAAGTGAAATACAATCATTTTTTATTGCATTTCCCATCAACTTCTACCTTTGGCATCCAGTCAGAGTGAAGCAATGTAGAGAGATACTAAGAAACCGAAACAGTATTACTAGTAAAAGACCACACTCACAGGCTAAGTGCACTGGCATGGTTCCACTGTACCATCTGTGCCACACATAGTATAATAGCACTGTAGCAGATTGCAGCCCACTCTTGCCCCCAGGACAATAACAGCCAGAGGGTTAGTGACTTTTTTTTTTAGAGCAAACTCTACCCTTCTAAACGAACAAAACACACGATCACATCGTCCTCCATCTTTTTATGGATGTAGTTGTTGGTAGCCTACGGCCAGTTGGCCATTACACCATATTAGTATTCCTATTGTTAGTGCAAATGCATAAAGAAAAACCAGCAGTTGAAGTTTTGTGGTTTTGGGGGGTGGTCCTGTCATGTTAGAAAGGCTGATTTGAAAAAAAAAAACTGGCCAGAAGGAGATCCAACTCTGAATGCCTCGATTGGCAGTTTAGGTGATAAAAGTATACTGCAGACTAGGAATGTCAGCAATTTTAACATTGAGCCTCAATTGCAGCATTTTTTTCAGTCTCCACTGTGCAGCCAAGTACCATATAAAGAGGAACTCTTTTTTTTTTTCCACACATGCACTACACACACTACCATGAACTTTTCTAAGACTTGTGCTAATATTCAGGTATCTTTACTGCCAGTAAGTGGGCATTATGTGTGCTGTCTCCTGCATGCTCTAACAAGGCAAGACCTTCACCTAAAGCACATGGAGTATGTCCAGTAGTCTGAACATGTCTGAAGCAGAGCATTTCCTGCTGTGTGCCACTTGTAAGAAAGGTCCTGTGTGGAAATTATCCCAACCCGATTCCTCCAAAATCATTCTAAGTTCATATGTGGAAATGGTTTAATTTTCCACCCACAGCGCCTAAAAATCAGGCAAGATGAATGCGGCAGGAAGCAGTCAGAGCGACGGCAAATTTTCTTCAACTGCATGACAAGAAAGTGACTTGAACAGCTGAGCTATTTCCTACAACACTACATATGTCACTGTAACGACAATGTTATTGAAACACCAGCTGAGTGATCTGACTCAGCAGCATTAACATAAAAATATTTTTGAAACATGGCATTGGTGTTAAAAACACCGTCATTAAAATCAACATCTGTTTTATAAATCTTAATTATTGTGGAAATAACATGTTTTTATTTCCATTCACATAATTATCCATAAGCAGATGTAGAAAGTCTTACAGACAATTGTTAAACAAAGAATTCAGAGCACCAGCACCAGTAAATCTTCATATGTACCTATAAACTACTATCAGCGTAATATCTAAATCCTCATTATTAAATGTCAGAGGATGACCAATGGTTATGCTGTAGATCGAGTATAGAAACAGACTTCACAAAGTGATTTGCAATCCAATGGATCATTAGGAGTTAGGAAAGAAGTCATGCCTCAAATGCAAGTAAAAAAAAAAAAAGATAATATTCATCACTAAACACTTCCCAGAGAAAAATTTTACCTTTATGCTGCAAAACAATAACAAATGAATTATTACAGTGGTTACAGTGACTTTTCTGTCTGGGTAAGTGAAATGGCAAGTTTTCCATGTTTATATCAAGCTCTGATGTTCCTGAATAATAACTGGAAAAAGTGAAAAAAAACAAAACAAAATAAAAATAGTAAAGTTTATTGTGTTCTCTTTTACAAAAAGCGATCTCCTAAGAGAATGTACTGAGAGCAATCTGTCCACTGTGAACACGCTTGGCTTCAAAACGAAAAAAGTCTTATCTACCAGACAACCTAATCTTATTACATGTCTATTTTAAAAGAGTTTTCTACAATGCTAGTTTGCCTGATAGTAAATGTGCTGTCACTCTCTTAGTAAATAACATATTCTTAAAAATCTGAGGAAAATGTTACTATGTTACTATACAAAGTTATTGTGAACCAGACAAGAAATCAAATTACACCTACTATACATGAAGTAATGTCTACAAGACGGGTCAGAAAGGGCAATCCAGAATCACATTTTCCAACATCAGCCCTTTACACCATCAAACACATGGAACAATATGAGTTGACTGCGAAAATCTGAAACAAGTGTTAACCTGAGCACATCGGCTTGAACGAGCCCTCGACTGGGCCAAACAGTCTGAGTTTAAACACATTAGTCCCACTGAAAGCCAGTCAGGCCTAAAAGCAATCTGATTGACTGAAGATTTGTACTACTGTTTTTGTCACCTCACCACCAGCACCACCACTCAGTTTCTCTCACACACACACACACACACACACACACACACCCTCTTCCCCCTCCCCCTGATTGCCCCATCCGTGGACCTCCCTGCTCTGGCATGGCTCCATCATGGCCTTGGTAACCCCTCCAGCTCACCCTCTAAGCCCCTCAGACTCATACTCACTTTCCCACACACAATGCACATTTCACACATGCAGACACTGTCCCCCCACCCCCCCACCCCGATACTGGGGTTCCCCCTAAGCCTGAGGAAAATGGCCGTCACGGAACCCTGCTAAGGGGAGACCTCCCCTCAACCACAAGCCTAGAGTAAGGAATGAGAGAGAGGGGGCAAATGTATTAGTGCTGCAATATTAGCTGACAGAGGGTGCAGGGAGAGAGGAGGGGGAGGCAAAGATGAGGGTAGTAGAACGGGGGTACCACAGTGTGAGCATCTACCCACAGAACACTCTCCCACATGTGGAGTCAATTAGGAACAATCTTGTTTTCTACCAACCGCTGCAAAAGAAACGAGGGTTTTCTGGGGCTGTGTGTGTGTGCACGTGTGTGTGTGTGTACACGTGTATATTTAAGAAAGTGAGGTGCTGTAGGAAAGGGTGAGCATGTTTTTCACAAAAATCTAGCAGAGAAATAGGCCAGAGATTTGGTTTTATAGCCATTTTAGGATCAAAGAGCCGGCACCTCATCATTTCTGCACACAGTTCATGATTAAATGTGTACGACTTGAGACTAGGGAGCAAATGACACTCAAAAGAAAAACATCCATCCTCTAGGGTTCATTATGCATGAATAACGCACATGTCACAGGTGTGTGTACGCATGTGTGTGCAATGTTCTGCATCCTCATACCTACACACGCACATCCGGTGAGACAGAAGCATCACTACTAACTGTGCTGGGAATTCCTGCCACACACAAAATCACAAGCCACTGCTTTAGTGTCAGAAGTCTCCCCTTTAAAACATTCATAGCTGCTTCAATTATGTATCCTCTTTTTCATCCTCTTTTGTCGTGTTTAGACAGTTTTCATTATTCATCCATTTCAAGATTGATGGCTCCCAGTCGGGTGGGCAGTACAGCATATACAAGTGTCTAGCCCACTGTTGATTTATCTGGGAAAGCTCAAAACAGCACTCACAAAACAAAGATTGCACAAAACTTGCTTTTCATATAGATCCAAGGGGCATTAATAAAATGGCTTTAGTGATATTTACTTTTCTAAGTGGTGGGTGAGGGGTGTTCAAAGACTATTATCAGACTTTAAGCTTTAGTAAAATGTTCAACAATCCTCACTTAATAGTTAGTGCACAATTGTTTGCATTCAATCCAACCATATCTCAATATTTGTCTAAAAGGTCTTGTATGAAACCAAAGAGAGCTTCTCATGCTTAAGGAAAAAAAATCCTTTTTCCAAGAGTTCTACCAGAGTGTGTGAGCAGTAGGGATGGGCAGTGTAACCTCAAAATGATATAACAATAGTGAAGGAAATTTGTGATATTTCTGATATTTATTATACAGGGAAAAAAAAGTGAACCATGTTTTATCTATGTTGGCAGCTTGCAGGCAGCAGCATTTATTAGTGCAAACAAAATCAAGGTCATGTTCCATCCTTTCCATCCATTCATCATCTTCCACTAACCCAAAGTCAGGTCGCAGTGACAAATCAAATGTAAGCACAGAAATAATAATAATGGGTTTTTTTCTTAAATTTTTAAAAATAAAAATCTAACTGCTTAACACTTTAGTTTAACATTAACTAAAGTAACTTAACCTTCTATGTCTTTAGAAACCTGCACAATACTGTCACATTAATTTTTTTTTTTTAATATTTTCTACCTGGGATAGTTTTTCTTGGGTCAAACTTTTTAACCAGGTACTTAAAGCCCTCCTTTTCCACCATGTGACCACATCAGTAATTTCCATTCAATGCTTGCTTTCAATGTCATATGGCGCACAACCTGCGAGTGCTCCTGCACTGTTCACTGAGTCATTTATTTACTTCTGGGAAGCACATCACCAGCTGCTAGTATCTCCTCCTCACATGATATCATAGCTTAGTTGTACTCAACAGAGTGTTTTTGCCTCAAGAGTTAACACGATTATTGTTTCCACCTTTAAGAAGGGACAGTTTTCTTGTTGGAGGCCTGATCTCCTGTAGCCAAATTACTTCTATACTACTCAAGTAGCTCCCTTTTTTAGGTACTAAATTGTCATCAGAAGCTGGCATGCTGCTCTCGCTCTCAGACATGTCGTAGCTTGTGTCGTGGGCATTAGGGAATATAAACGCATGGCGTAGCTTTATCACTGATATCATGAAATGACACTTCTTTTAATATATTCTTTTAATTCATTCCAGTATTATCATGGGCAGTATCATATGGCACAACCCTAGTGAGCTGCACAGGAAAAAGATGTAAGATATGAGATGGGTGTGTTGTTTCTTCTCAAGAACAGGAAAAGAATGGCAGGTAAAGTGATTTTACTTTTCAGGTATGTAATTAAGGAAGAGTGAGTTTGAGATGTGATCTGCAAATGGGGGGATACATCAACAAACCCATCTTACTTCCCTTACCTAATGAGTCCCTTAAGTCCCTTAAAAAGCTTACAAGACAAAAGATGGAAGTTCAATGTCCCCAAAATGCCCCCCCCCCACACACACACACAAACACACACACACACACACACACACAGAGTGAGCTGGACATGAAAGAGAATTGTGTTATTGTGGTGAGGTCTCCGCCTTGCACTGTGTACTGGACAGGAATTTGTGAGCTAATGCTAGTCGCACAACACACTAACCAGAAGAGATGGGAGTAGAAGGATGACTGTGTGTGTTTATGTTTTCTCACCAACTGGACATAGGCTACTTTATAGTCTGGTTGCTTAACCTTCTGGTTTAGATGATTTCTTTTCTTGTTGGACCCTGAAAAAGAGACAGAATTGCAGGTATTACTTTTGTAGGTAAACTGGAAGGCCAAAACAGAGGGACAAAGTGATGATATTTATAAATATGGTGAGAGCAGGATTAACCAGAATAAAAATATAAAGGTTAAGAAAATGGTCTGGCTTATCTGTTATAGACTTACAGTCTCTAATGAGGTAGCTTGCCCCTTAAAATCTCTAGGATGTATTAAATCTCTGTGGGTAATGTTACAACATTTTTAGCTGTACTACAAGTCAGTCAACAAAATGTGTAAAGCACTAATTATCTGCCCAGAAATTACAACAGTGTGCTCTATTCCATTCTGAACAACAATTCTTTAGTACATTTTGTTTCCCCGTAGAAGACAGAGTAGTCAGATATAGCCAAAAAAAAAAACATATTTTGGTCAATACTGAGATTATGATTAATACAATTATTCAATTGCTTTTGAAACATCAAGTATTTATTAAAAAGAATCTGTCGTAACAGTGGATTTCTCTTTAACTCAAAATATAACTTATGAAGGGAGTCAGAACCAATCTAGGGGGTGTTTTTGAGCAAGAAGCCCTGACTGCAGCAAACACCATGGTACGTGCACAGGGTGACAAGAAGCCCAGGCAGCAGTGCGTTTATGCATAATTTGTGGTACTGCAAATATGTCAGTTTGCATATGCATTTCCCTATGGACAGTGTTCAGAGAGAGGTTTTCAACCAAAGAAACGTGCCCCTGCGCAGTCCTCCAAAATCCCAGCTGCACATCGCTAGACATGGATGACATTGTGCGTCGGTTGAATGGTGATTGGTTAACAAGTGGGCTGGAACAGGGAAGGAAGTAACAGCGGAGTTCACCAGGAATAGGAAAAGTGCAAAATAAAATAAAATAAATAAAA
Organism: Pterophyllum scalare; assembly: GCA_024447675.2. Lineage (NCBI taxonomy): Eukaryota > Metazoa > Chordata > Actinopteri > Cichliformes > Cichlidae > Pterophyllum > Pterophyllum scalare. The sequence goes on from JAMQGT020006480.1 coordinate 20,269, forward strand.
TAAGACAAAAAGGTTTTAAAAATACAGTATAAAAAGTACAGACAGTGGACACTTTTCATTAGTTTTAATGCTCAGCAAGAGTAGTCCACAGACCAGTTGTACCCCATATTCTGTACACTGCCTTCATCAACAACAGATGCTCTCTACATGTAGATGAGCGATCCATGGACTGCCAGTGGACTGCCATTGCTGAACCATAATTTCACCATTACACACTTAGAAGTCCTGCACAGAAGTCGATAGATGGCTAAGCCCTGCACGTTCTTTTAATTTCTCTAGATGGATCTTTGATATCTAAAGGTTCCCTTTCTGTAATCCTGACTAGGGAGGAACTATAGTAGTTGGTTTGAGCTTTTAGAAAGAGGTGAAAGTGAACAATTGCAAAAGTGAATGCAGAGTTATCTTGTTTTCATAATTGCCGAAAGCCAAAACTGTAATTGAAAATGTGTGGATAAGCGCAAACCAATCATGTAATGCTGGTTAACCTCACAACTGCAGGTGATGATGATATCATCCTCATTCCTGTCAGACCTCTCTGGGTTTGAAAGTCAGGAAGCCGGGGAACTGCTGAGTGTGTGCGTGTGTTGGGCTACCACATGTGTGTGGAAGCAGGCTAGGGACTTAACATCAAATAAAGATTTTTATAGATCCTTCATACAGGTATCTACATTTTTACATTACAACAAAAACTACTATGATGATGGATGTTAACCAGAGCATCAAATGGTCCATCTCTGCCGGTGAACTCTAATCTCAATGAGACCCCAGTGGTCAAGCCAACAGGCCCCCTGAGTAACTGCCATTGCCATGGGAACGGTTTATGACATGAAAAACAAGGGAAACATTCCCCTGTAGTGAGTCATTCATAAGTGTGTGTCCATGCCTATGTGTGTGTGGTACGCGCTAGTGTAGCTAGTAATCACTAGCCAGGCAGCCCACTGCTCAGGGAAAGCCCTGAGCAGGGTTGTAAAACACACCCCTCCACCAACACCACCCTGGCTAAGTGGAGGCCCCTAAGTGGGTGGGAGATGGAGGTAAAAAAAAAAAAAAAAAAGTGTGTGTATGTTTGTGATTAGGTTGCTGAGGAAATCCACAGGAAAATGCTACAACCTTTGAAATGGAAAGGTACGACCCCGATCCGTCTTCTCATAAAAGTCTGAGGCCCGCAAACAAGTGCATAATACCTCAAAAAGATACAGAGTATATTTATCTTAGTTTCCTTTCCTAACATATACAGACACACAGACAGACCTTTCATACAACACTCACAAACGCAAGCACAATTCCTCCCTCTTCGAGATTGCGGTTTGGCAGGCAGCTATCACGTTACAAATCCCAGACCAGAAGGGTAACCATGGCAACTCCTTCCAAAATACCCCTGCCACATATGGTGGGAAGAAAGGGTTGTTTTGCACCCCTTACTCTCCTCAGCTTGCTCCCGTCTTTACACTACAAATGGAGTGGAACCCCTGACGCAGAAAGGAATACCTTCTGACGTACCTTGGGATAACCGGGGCCCTCAGCTAGTCTTACTCCTCTGTCCGATTATCCCCCAAATTCTCACTTCTTTCCTTCGTCTCTCTCAATACCAAGGGGCTTTTCTCCTAGCTTCTAATTACACAACTCTAATAAACTGTCTTAATTGGTTCACCAAACCAGGCAAAGCTTGGCACCTCTCTGCTCTTCAGCCCTCATTATCTTTCTCAGTGTCTCTCCTCCAGAAGTAGAAGGGGACTCCTTTTGGCCCTTCAGGGTCAGCAACAAGTCTCAGCATCTCCCCCATCTTCAAGCAATCCAATTCTCCTAGCTCTCTGTTCTGTCATGAACTTGCAAATTCCTAGAATTATACGGAGCCTCCAAATAAAAACTTAAGCCATTAACTCACCCATAAAAAGCCAATAGGATTACTAAATCAATGATATAACACTGGTTTTGGCTCCACAATTATCCCTGACAGGGGCGAAGGAACAGGGATTTGGGGTTGGGATGAGAAGGGGACGAAGCAGCAAGTTTATGTAAAAAGCATGCCTTTATGTGGAGGGAGCATGGGGTGTCCTGGGACAGCTGGAGTGCTGCAGCAGCAGATTCTCAGATAAGCAGCTGTGTGTGTTAAGGAGCAAGGAGAGCCAGGCACGCTAACCACCACCGCAACTAGCCGCTGGAAAACACTCCCGCTGCTGCATGTCAGTGGAAGACCGTCTACATTGTAAGCTTAAATTGCTAATCGCTGCTAACCACCACTGACAGTCTCCAAGAAAGAATCAATTAGACTTTATGCTTCCAAAAACCCTGCTTCTGTGAACCTCGATGCTGTATAAAAAAAAACAATTCTCACACAAGAGAATTACTTTAGGTATTAAATTCAGGATTATCACGGGGGGAAAAAGAGCAGTAACAACACAACCTCATGTTTACAAATCATTTCCAGTAAAGCCAACTTCTGTCAGAAATGGTTTTAAAATATTTGTATTATGGTTTTTATCTCTTCTGAGAAGATTTTATGTTTTTATTACAACCCACTGAGCGGGTGCCAAAGCTCAGTTGTTTTGGACTCGTAATGGAGGGAAGGGGGAACAGGGGTCAAGGTGGTGTTATAGTAAAGTCAGTGAAGACGTGTCTGAAGTTTGATGGGTCTAGCTTGAACAGAATGCATCTATGGTGTGAATTTGAACATCCTAGGTGAGACTGTTCTGGAGTTATGGCCACTGTGATTTTTTTTGTGGTTTTTTTTTTGTGGAACTTGACCTCTGACCTTTAACTTTAGGTCTCAGTAGATGCATCTAAGGTCACATCTTTCTCGAGTTATGGCCAACGTTAAAGTTTTGTAGAAACGATGTCGACACCAAGGCTACGACAACAGCTCAACTTTTTATTCAAAACAGCCAAGCTAAAAATAAACAAAATAAAAGTGAATATTTGCCCATTTAAAATTAAGGATATTCATTGAGTTAATACAAAAATGTTTGAATAGTTTATGGAACCATTTTTTTTCTGCCCTGTAGGATGTGATTGGCTTGTACCACTGGACCACTAAAGTGTGTTGTGTTCTGAGATGAGATGTTAGTGTCCTGTCAACAGTTCTTTGGTGAATTCCTTATAAATATAAATGGATAAACAAATGAAAATGAGGTCTAGTGTAAGCCCAGCCAGGTAAAGCTAGCATGTCACAAGTCTGCTACAAATATGCTCAGTCATTTGAGCAGTTTGGGTCAAGGGTGATGTCTGAAGAATAGTTCCTAGTGCAAAGTTTTTCTGAAATGCTCACCCCTATTAAAAAATATGTATATAATTACATTATTAATTTAGCAATGGTCTAACAATAAGCACTAAACCAGAATACTAAATATAGGGTTATATAGATGGAATACACAGGAATAAGTTTTGCAAGTTTCAATCAGTGCTTTGGGGAAACGTGCTACTTACAGACAATTTTCAAGCCTTATTTCAGTAAATACTTTGGTACATTTTCATTATAATGCTGAACTGCAATAATGTATAGTGTGTAATAAGAGTAGTGTAATGAGTTGTGTATCAGTAGAGAACAGTTTCATATCAAATTTCCACACAAGCCATCACTTACACATACATGTTTTGTGTTGTACTTAATTATTGCATTAGGTTTAAATAAAAATTAAACATTTCTACTCCAAGTATATGTGTGTGTGTGTGTGTGTGTGTGTGTGTGTGATGTGTATACACACAAGTGAGTGCACCCCACTGACTCACAACAGCTGCAGTACAACTTTAGGATTTTAATTTGGATGAAATATTTGTGGCTTGGTATTGCATACCAGGAATCAAGTGTTTTCACCACCCGCTCCCAACAGTTTGGATTGACTGAATCTTGAGACAGATGCAAAGTCATGATGTTTGTATGTTTTTCCACCACTGGCATTAACTGTGTTGGTGTTGCCCATACAACACTATTGCTCTAGTGCCATAATGGCAGCTGATTAAAATACCATAGCTTTGCCACTTGGGGGGGGAAAAAGCCAAGTAAATACTTAAATTCAGCCCAAAAAGACTGGGAAATTACTGAGTTACAGCAGCCAGCACTTGAAAAACAACTTTGCTCAATAAAATAAATACAATATCACGAAACAAAAGAGCTCAGAATGGTAAATAGATGAGAAGCTCAATAAATCAAATAAATAAATATGACATAAATATGAAAAAAGAAGGAGCTTAAAGCTAAAATAAATGCAGGTATTTTGGTATGAGGTGATGAAAACTATTAAAGGTGGTAATGCAACTATAAAGTGGGTCCATGCAATAACAATGTTGTGCTGTGTGTTTATGTGCTGTGTGAAACCAAAGGTAATTTTGTATTACTTTAAGACCAAGTATTACTCTACTCATACTTTCATGAACTACATATAAAGAAGTTGCCATTGTGCTTTAAACCCTCCTCAGACATTAAACTTGAAGAAAGGAATTAGCGGAACACCAATATACCATTTTGATTAGCTGCCATGGTCTCCATTGTCAGAAGAAAAAAGGAGATGACAATAAAGACGACATAAAGAAAAAGTAGAGACAGAATGGAAGCTTTGCAGCTTGTACCTCAATTAGACCTGAGCCATCACACTTTCATCACAACATGATGATGATATTTTGTGAAACACTGCAACCACTGCAAATTCTGAAAATGTTAATGGCCCTGCAGACCAATGAGAAGACTCACCAAACTGTATCCTGGTGCGGACAGCTCCAACAGGGACATTATAGATCTTCTCCAAGTAGTTCTTTACATCATACTTGGTCATTCTGTCCAGATACACCCAGAAAAAGATAAAAAGAGAGAACAGAACAGGGGTTACGAAAGGCTTCCAAGTATCAGGGTTTGCATATGATAAGGAGTAATCTGAACGTGTGTTTGAAGACATAACAGACCGGGAGAAAATTTCTGAGTTTACAGTCCAGCACTTTCAGGGTTACATACTAGATCACTGTTGATCACATAATGCCACATTCACTTAACTGACACCTACATAGAAATGATGCAGCCCATTTCCACATTGCATTCCCATAAACTTTGCTGTTACATTATCCACTGTAACAGACAGGACACTCCCGTGCAAACCCATATTCAGCTTTTATTCTGTGGAGCATAAAGTGGAGTGGAGAAACGTGAGTGTCAGTGTTCATCCAATTAGCTGTCTGCAAGTATCGATCGCATCCTGTGAAACCCTACACAGGAAGTGGGCCTGGCACCAACTGATCCGGCAGGCCGGCCTAGCTAAAACTAGCCTGCTGGGCAGCATTTGAAGCAGATTCCTCTGACTAGGGAAAGAAAGGCTTTTAACTGCTAATCAATCAAGCCAATTGGATTAGCCTGGTAGAAAGCACTTCCCAAATGCGTCTGACAAAGTGCTTAATAGCGACGCTGTGGTCTGACATGAGTGCCTCGGATATGGCATCTTCTACCACCTCATACGTTTCTTTAATAGAACAGGATAATGTAATATTCACTGTTTTTTCCAAAGTGACAGCACAATACCTTGAGTTGCTGTAGTATTAGGTGAGGCAAACATTTGCACACAAAAACTCTTTGTACCTAAGAGTGATGTAATATATGTTCCCATGTACAAACAATTGCCTCTTCCCCTATAATAGGCTAAACTTTGGCAAAACCGACGCTGGTGGAGAACTAAAACATTTCTCTTTGATCTTTCTAACATTTATGTATTGAGAACTTGCTCTTTTTTGATACTTGGTTAAATTTTTCCACCATTATACCAAAAAGTATGGTTTAACATGGTGAACATCACAGGGCTACTACTAAACATCCACTTCAGACAGTTGCCCTGCTAAGAAAAGTGAGAACCAACTTATCAGCGAATTTCTCCCTCCAAGCACTCACTCGTTGTCCAGGACCACTAGGGGCATTAGCATGAAGGGGTTTCTGCTTCACTGTGTCAAGAAAGGATCTTGTTGAGAGTACTTTTAGACGCATTTGTCTCCACTGTCAAGAGGAAAGAGACGTGGCATGCAAACGTGTCTTCTGCTCCATTTACGCCCCCCCACCACCACCACCACCACCACCACACATAATCTCAGTGTGTGTGCCAGAGGGCAGTGAAGCAGAGCGAGGTGACCAGGGGTACATGAGATCAAGAAGAGAAGAAAGAGTGATTATACAGGGACGGGTTTTCCTAGAAAGCAGTTGCAGGGAACCGGGAGAGAGGAAAGTGGCTTAGGGGCCGCCGAGGTCTTTTCTGGATCATTAGCACAATGAACTGATCCTGATTAATGAGGAGAACATTTTCTAAATCCCAACTGCTTTAACAACTCAAATTATCCAGCCACCACAAACAAAGCTGGTACCCATCATTGAAAAATTACCTGGTTATATAAATTTCTTTTAGGGGAGTGGAGGTAAAGTTTCTACAACTGCTGGATACAACATTTGTCCTAAAGTCATCTTCCAGTGTATGTGCATGTGTATTTTAAATATTAGAAAACCCTAAAACCCTATTTCCAAAAATGTTGCAATGCTATATAAAATGAAAATATAGGCGGTAAAGTTGCCTCTTTGGTTCATTGCCTCTCACTAATAATAAGCATTTGAAGACCAACTGCTGTAGTTCTGAAAACAAAAGGTTTTCCCATCCCTTCTTGATAATGGATTTCAGCTGGTCGCGTGTTTGGGGCCTCCAGTATTTATTTTCTTTCTGTTTGCTTCTTAATGCCCAAAATGTTTTAACTGGCCAGGTTGGAAAACAGCAAATGAACAGTCAAATAACACACAGGCTGTACCAAAATCATTTACTGAAACAGGAACAGGGTGTCAAACAGCCACACTAAAATGATGTGCTTGAAAACACAAAAACTGAAGGCAGCGCACCTGGTTCTCTAATATGTTAAGTTTATTTGCAAGGCGACAGGGAAGCATGGTGGAAGACCCTGGCAATATTGGGTATAAATTTCTCCTAATAGATTTTGGGGATTTAGTCAAAATGAGCACTCAATTCAACCAGGTAATACTAGAGGAGACAGTCATTTAATGAGCCAAAAAACAAAACAAAAAAACCTTATAAAAGATTGTTGGGATAACATGCTTGACAAGCAAAAATCTGTACTATTGTGCCTTTTGATGTTTTAACCACAAAGAGTCAAGCATAACAGAGATTAGTTAGTGGGCTTTGTTCTGTTTACTGCATACTGTATGAAGTTAAGTGATAAATAAAATCACTTCATGGCATTATTTGTGTGTTTAAGTGCCTTACACTTTTGCACAGTACTCCCTATTCATAGACTAAATACCTGCGCATGTATGCACGCACATGCATGCGCGCAGACACACTCACGCTCACACAATACAGGGGTTACATGAGATAGCTGTTTTCTCTGTGACCTGAGTCAATACATAACTCCCATTTCAGCTACAAACCAGAATCCAATCTGAAAGAAAGCCTTGGGCTGAAAGCTGAGGAGAAAATGTCAAGTTAAGTGTGCACATAAACAAGGCTAAACTTAGACAAAGGGCGTGGTGTCTCCAGCAGTGATGCAGGCAGCATCTGATCATCATCCCAGTATAAACACCCATCTGACTCCACAAGCTAACCTTTCACACTTCTGCCTCTCAGGAAGAATGAAAACCTGTCTCCAGCAACTGCTAAGGCTAAAGGCACCGTTCCTCAGCAACTGGTATATATTTATAAGCAAACACTCATGGTACAAAGATTCCTCAGCCAAGATGATGAAAGAACTCCAAACACAAAACCTAGAAGGGCATCAGATGACGCAGACGATGGATTAGGTTCAATTATGGTCCGTTGTTGCCAAGCAGGTTTAATTCAGGAACACTAGCTGCATTGTCAGAAAACAGTTTAAAAAGTTATATTGTTCTGAATTGTTAAGGGGGGGTATAAGAGAGACAAGGGACCTTGATCTAATATCATGTAGTGTTAAAGAAAGAAGGGCTAGAAGCATGATGACATAAACGGTGTAAACTTGATGCCTTTGCTGTGCCTGGCCATGACACAGTTGTCTGTGTGTGACAATAAAGAAGATTCGTCAATCTGCAGATTAACCTACTTACCTCTGTCAGTTGCTTTTAAATGTAATCCTTCACTTGCAACGGATCTGCATGCTTCTGGACAGTTTCTATTCTTAAATGTGGGCTAACTCATACTGAGCCAAGAAGATCACGAGTATCACTTCCATCAGTTTTAGGTGGTCCACTTACACCTGTGCTCCGAAAGCACGAGAGAAGTAGGAGAAAGGACACATTTGGAAAAGTCCAAGAGAGGACAGAGGCAGCTTTGCTAGCGCATGGCAATGGTATATTTGGAAAGTTCTGAGACTAGTGCATTCCACTACCAGCTAAGTGGCTGGCGTCTATGATGTACATAAAAGAAGGCCTTTATAGCCGCACACTAGCAATGAATTTAAACTGACTAGTTCTAGAAGCTGAAACATTCGTTCTAAATGATGCAAAAAAACAAACAAACAAACAAACTAACATGTCAACGAGAGTTATAAGAAGTGTACTATGAAACCATGACACTCCCAGTGCAATACCAGCCGAGGAATGAATGTCCGTCATCTCCATATAAAGATCCCAGGCCTGACTTGCCCTCCCAATGCCGCAGTTATGCGTCATGTCACATGCTTTAAGACAGAACAAATGCCATATTTAAAGTTTCATTCAATGAAAAACTCCCAGGAGAACAGTTATCTTTAATGTGTCAACAAAATGTATGTGTGTGTGTGTGTGTGTGTGTAAACACATTAGTGCAATACACTACACTCCGTGTACACCTCAGTGACTATAAGCCTGAGCCAAAATTACCCATAGACTGGTGAGACAAACTGATACAGAGCCTTTATATGGTTACAAAACAATTTGTTTAGCACTTACAAAGTGAGCAAGTGAATGCATGTTCTGTAATAAACTATGCTAATCTAAGTTAAATTTTTAATTCAACTGTATTTATTTAGCACCAATTCACAACAACAGTCGCCTCAAGATACTTTATATTGTAGGGTCATGATGATTCATGTTTCAAGTATCAGGTTCTACTACAGTACTGTGCAAAAATCATAAGCCAGCCCCCATTTCTTTACGTTCACTTTCCAAGGAGCCACTTAACACTGATCTATGAATCATTCTACCACAAAAAAGGCACCAAACTCAAGGGATGAACCAGTGTTGTCTACACGTAACAGACAACTTAGTAAAGAACTGAGTTTAAATTGTATTTTTAGGCACTATGTTACTAGCAGCCTGTCATTTCTAGTAACACATAATTTGTTCCCATTTCTTTAGTTGACTCCATGAAAAATGCCAAAGATAGCACAGTTTGCCAGACATAAAAGAGCATTTTTGCACCAACAAGGTGATTCTCAAAGAGCTATTAGCTGAAAACTTCACATCTCTAACCAGGGTGTGCAGTGTGTCCTTAAAAAGAAAATACAGAAAACTGGACAAGTGGAGGGGAAAAGAAGAAGTGGCAAGCCTTTTAAAAAAAAAAAAAAAAAAAAAAAACTATCTACAGCAGATGAACAGTATCTGGAAGTAATTTCCTTAAGAAGTGGGGGGGGAGATCCAGCAAACACCTGACACAGGACCTGAGAAATTAATCTTCCCCTTCAGATGTTCCATCTAGTGTTTGCCGAAACATCACCAGAAATGGTCTCCGTGGAAGAGTGGGTGTCAAGACGCCATTCTTAAGGAAGGAAAACAGAGAGAAAAGGTATGCCAAGTTACACCAGAACTGGACTGAAAATCAGTGGCAACAGGTTGTATGGCATGATAAACTGAAATCTCCACTATATAAATGGAATTCCACTCAAAAAACAAGTGATCCTAAGAACAGGTCATTGCTCTTGGCTCAGAAGGTCGAGCAGGTCAGCTGCTGATCAGATGGTCGGTGGGTCAATCCTTCCTCCCCACTGGGCAAGATACTGAACCCAAATCTCTGAGCACTGTATGAAGGGTTGAAGAGAGGGTGTCAAGAAGCCATTCTTAAGGAAGGAAACAGGGAGAAAAAGTATGCCAAATTACACAAGAACTGGACTGAAAATTAGTACCAACAGGTCGTATGGATTTATTAATCCAAATTCAAAATTTGCCGTTCAAATGATCGTCTACAGCGAGTCATCTGTAAACCACTGTAGAGGTTAGGACTGGGCGATATATTGAGTTTTTAAGAAGTATCGATCTACTTTCATACAAGATACAAGATGAGACAATATCATTTATATTGATAAAGTTTATGTGGCATTGCACTCATACTTGCAGATCCACCAGTTCACCTTTCTCTTCTCCAAATTTGTCTCTGCACAACTTCACACTGCCCCGCCTCTCTCCAGCACCGCTTCACCCACAAATCATGCAGGAAGCGACAGCATGGAGAAGTAAACGGACACAAAGCTACTGAAGAGGAGCTGGTTAGTAACAAGAAAAACAATGCTCAATTATTTGGAGATGGTTCGGATTCAAAGTGTCAGATGAGCAGCAGAATAACATGTTCTGCAGAGAATGCTGAAAACAAGTCCCAATAAAAGGTCCGAGCGCTAATCTTTTCCATTATGCGTAGCGATTCCTCAGCCCAGTGCAATGGCACCTCAGCATGGAGCAGCTAGTTAAAATCCTGCTGACTGAAGGATGGAATTTTGTTCATTCAGACTGTTTACATGTTTTGTTATTTGCACAGAGTACTATATGTACAGGAGTACACACAGGAGGAAGCACTTTGGTGAAGTCTACTTCACTGTAGACTGGCTTTATAAAGAATAAGTCAGCCTTTTTGCTCTGTATCTTTTCTGTTTACATTTTAATACCACAGCTGTGAGTCTTTTGTTATGGAGGGAAAAAAGCACTAATTTATTTGAACATTATTATTTACATTATTATTTAAATATGCCAATAGTTTACTTTTGAGCAATTTCTCATGTACAGCTACAGCTGAATGTTAATAAAAGTGCCTGTGTGACATTTGGGACATGTAGCTTTCACTCATGAGTGCCTTTTTGATTATACTGATCGGTTCAGAATCATTCAAAATTAACAAGTAATGAGGAATAAATGCACATACACAGCTTTCAGGTTTTCGCCGCTAGCGGGGAAGGGAACCATGCCTCCTTGAGCACCGAGACAGAAAAGTAAATTCTCCGCTCCTTACTCAAACAGGAAGTGGTCACTCTCTCCTCCGAGGATGTTCCCTCCACGCACGGTTTTTATTCAGAACTTTCAAAGTAAGGATCATATGATGTCTCATCAATGACCCCACACTAAATGCAGTTCAAAGCAGGTAATAAACATTTAGGATACATTCACATGGCTGCACACAAAGATATCACTTTTACAACCAGTTCCTTCCTGGCTCTTTCCCTTCTGGTGATCTGGTTCATGAAAGAAACTCAGAAGGCTTTTATGTGTGCTCTGTGAGAACTCAACAATGAAGTATCACCCTCAGTGCCCTTCTTGAAGAAGGGTCACTATATCTCCTTATTTGAGTAAGAGAAACAACAGTATATAAAACAAAATAAAAGATATACAAAAGATATGATAAAGTACAGTAAACATGTTAATATACCTAACAATACCTTTTGGGAAGAAAAAATATTGAGATATCACCACTTAGCTAAAAAAATACCTAGATATATCTAGATATTATTTTTGGTCCATATCGCCCAGCCCTAGTAGAGGTCCTATTATGCAATAAAGGCATACCTGGATAGAAAAAAATAAACCCGCACACACACACACACATACACACAAGAGCCTCCCAAGAGCCCAGATCTCAAAATTATTGAAGGAGTGTGGGATCATCTCGACAGAAAACGGAAAAAAAGGCAGCCAACATCCAAAACGGTTTTGAATGTCCTTCAAGATGTCTGGAGAACTATTCCTGAAGACTACTTAAAGAAATTACAAGAAAACTTCCCTAAGAGAGTTCAGGTTGTGCTGAAGAATAACCTTAATGGAATTTTTTTGTCTTCTTTACTGTACATCCATGTGTTTCCAAATGTTCCAATAAATCTCTACATCTGTTTCCCATTTTTCTACCAAAATATAAGAAAGAATATAAGAAATGATGGGTGGCTTGAGACCTAAACTGAACTCTCCACTATAGAAATGGAATTCCACTCAAAAAACATCTGATCTCGAGAACAGGTCACTGCTCTTGGCTCAGGAGACAGAGCAGGTCGGTGGGTCGATCTCTGCTCCTCCATTGGGCAAGATACCCAAATCTCTGAGAATAAAGCACTTTATGATGGGTTGAATGTGTCTTTGGGTCTAAAAAAAAAAAATACAAAAAACATGTTGATAGCTCAGTTGGAGTAGAAAATTACATTGTACCAGTCTTTTTGCCACTTCCTTTCTTTAAAATAAACTTCACTTTGTATAAGCTTGAATTTGTTGCCACAACCTTAGAAAGGTTGCTTGGTTTAGAAACTACTAGAAGGGTTTTAATGTGGCCCCTTTTTTGATTAAAAAAAGGGGGGGGGCTGCATCAAACTTTTGGCTGTTTATAAGTGTCATAGTGGTGGACAGATTGAGTATGAACAATACAAGGGATACAGCAACACATGGATGTGATGCAAGATTGCAGGTGATGGGAACACACTGCAGTTTGAAAAACTACACCTGCTTTATCATCAGAAATAGGCTTATTATGATCATATAGAACCCTTTTGCACCAATGTGGCACCCAGTCTAGAACCAGTTTCATTTATTTCAGCTAAAAAAACATAAAAAATACTTGTGCCAGCACAAACAAAGCTACCAAGGGCATGGCACCATGTAATTGTAAAGTTGGAACAATGGATGGTTTTTTTTCTTTTTTTTGTTATTAATTTTTAGGGGGGGTATTGCAAGAAATTCACCAATGACCAACATATGCAGCCAAACGATTCTGCTCACCATGATTTTTTCCATGATATTATCCCAACCTCTGATAGTAAAGCCATTAAATGTTCAGTTTTCAACCTTTTCGAAATGTGGGATGGTTCTCAAAACCAGGGAATCAAGGGAGAACTGGTTCTGCACCACCACCAGCAGAACCAGGTAGATAGAGGCATTGGAGAGAAAGTCAGAACCAACAAATTTTCTTTCTGGACAGAGCAGTCATTATTATTAATCTCTGGCTCTCTTCCACAGTGTCTTTTGTCTTGTCTCCCTCCCCTCACCCCCAAAAAGTCGCGGCAGATAGCTGCCACCCCCTGACCCTGGTTCTGCGGAGGTTTCTTCCTGTTAAAAGGGAGTTTTTCCTTCCTGCTGTCCCCAAGTGCTTGCTCATAGGTCATCAACTGTTGGGGTGTTCTCTGTGTTACTGTAGGGTCTTTACCTTACAATATAAAGCCCTGAGGCAACTATTGCTGTGATTTGGCACTGTATAAATAAAATTGAATTGAACTGCAATTGAACTCGGCAAGAGGTATGACTGGGGCAGAAGTGAGAGACCTTGCTCTCTCTGGTCATTACAGGTGACTTCAAGGAAAATTCTTAAAGTGAACAAAATGTTGCTAAATCCAATGATGAAGTTGCTACAATGACAACAATGAGGTAAACAGATGGGTGAGGCATTTCCTCAAAATATATCCAAACAGCTAGACTGAAAAGTGAAAGTCTGGGTCCACTTCAAAGTTACACATATTAATTTTCTGTCACAACTTGCTATTTTAATTGCTCTTGGATCTGCCGTGAATCTAACAGTATAAGTAGAAAATACAAAAAAAAATTTTTTAAATAATACTTGTAACTGAATAAAAATGCATTAGGAAAGACAAACTGCGCACTTTTACCATCCCAGACTAACAGACAGGACAACATCAAACTAGAAACTCTGGTTTCAAAAGATCAGGAGCCCTGGTCAAAAATGGACAGCTGAAATTCCCCTTGGCATGTTATGTGTTTTAATAAGGCTTGCAGACTTTGTGTGTGACCTTTATATACACACACAATAGCGTAAACATCGAAGGTACACCAAACAGCCAATACATACTCATGCATGCACGCACACAACATCAAAGTACATTGCGTCAAAGTGGCTTTGCGGTGAGAATGAAACAAGAGAGTCGCCTTCTGCGCAGATGAAAGGCAAATGAAAGCCGTTCCACATTGTTGGCCTGCCCATTGTCAGCTTTAGGTTGAGATACGCACAGTCACTGCTTTAACCCTCCCATCTTCAGAGACAATACACGCATATAAGGTGCTCAACACTAAGTATCAAGATCATAGTAGCTGACTTTGTTTAGAGGAAATGCCACTGGGGAGAGAAGAGACAGTTGAGAAGTTGAGAATATAAAAGCAGCGTGTGAAGGATTAGTTTTTGGTTTTTTGGGAGGTTTTTTTTGTTTGGTCAGGCTGCTGCCTGACAATGGAACAGGAATGGATCAAAGAGCAGGTCACTGAAAGTCACAAATGTTCTTACACAGAAATAGGTCAGTAGAGTTAGTATCACTCATCTGCTGGAGGACTAAGTGACTTAATGTGACATTAACTAAAGTTAACAAGCATACAAAAGTGGCACACTTTCAAATATGTTTATTAAGTGGAATATGTGACCAGATATAGTGATTGCCATGGCGAATCTAACACTGTTAGAGTCAAGGACTGAACAGTTGGCAAAAGAAATTGTAAGCTGCAGTATAATAGGGTCAGTCTGCTCAAGTCTGATTACAGTGAGAAACCGCAGCATGGTCTGGTTTCATAGTTATTAGTCTGCATAGCATGAAATGTGACTGAGTAGCAGACTGAGCTGAAAATTCAATGGTGTGCTCTTTTCTTTGTGTGTGTGTACTGGCCTCTACCCATGCCAGGTGAGGTACAAGAAGGTGTGCGTGGGTGTAAGCCTAGAAATTTGATGATGTTCTAGAACAGAAGGGAAATACTTAGATAGCACAAAAGCTTTGAGAACAATCAAAAAGACCAACAAATACTTCCCTCTGGCAGGTAAAAAGAGAATTACCAGAAAACACAGCCCAGGTGTCTCAAACAAAAAGTGCCAAAGAAGGATTGATTTTGGACACATAGCAAAGTGCTTAAGAAAAGCACAATAAACAGCAGGCCCAGGGTGGGACAGAGGGAAAGGATGGAGAAAGACATGCCAGAAAGTGAGTGATACTCCCAACAAGCACAAAAACTAGAGAAAAGCAAAAGAGATCAAGTCAAACAACTATGGATATCTAGCTCCCAGGTGTCAGCCAGATAAAGGCCACCTTGTGTTATTCCCTTGAGAACGCCAACAGTTACCAGTTCTCATTAACAGCTGCTCGCTCTACAATTTACCCACGCTTACACCACCCACACTTGAGAATCATAACTACAACAGCTTTCACTGGCATAATGACTCAGACTTATCAATAAGCTGGGAGTGGGAGTGACATTTGTTTTGTCATTGTCTCTCTATGTAGGTCCATTTAGTACGTTGTTGGTAAAAAAAAGTAAAAATAACAGTGTTTCCAAGCACACACTGAGGCCCCAGCTGCATATCAATCAGCCATGCACCTCTTACAGGCATCAAAGACTGCGAGAAAAAAACAGAACACCTTACACACCCTTATAAACACACACGCACCCTGCACTTACCCAGTTTTGTGCATATATACACAAAAACACACACCATTCTCACAAACTGACTCACTCTCACTTACAAGTATATACAGAAAACACACACACACACACGCACGCACACAATTACATAAGTACCCTAGGAGTTTGGCAAAGAAGAGGCAAGAATCAGAGTGGGAGGCCAGGCACCTGGATGAACAGATTATGGTCTAAACCCCACCAGAGACACATAGATAATCTGCCTCAAACTTCAATTTTTCTCCCCAGTGTGGGTTCTGGCCTTCTCATTGCCTCAGAAGAGCTGGTAACCCCAGTGACCTTGGCTTGCAGAGGTACTCAGAATCAGCTCATCACTACTAAGTGCTGACTGGACGTCCTGTTGCGTTTTGACGCAGTAAATACTATTCAAGCTAACCAAAATAAGAACATCATATCTACACCAACAAGATTAGTTTTGCCTTCAATTTCTGTCTCCATGTTGACGCTGCTCCTCTTAAAGACTAATGTGTGAAGTCTCAATGTGTACAAACTGACTTAAATCCCCAGTTCAAAGCCAAATAAAAGCACTTTTGACCTCAGCTCATGCATCACTCTCCATGACAGTCTTTCACAGGTCATTGTTGCATCTAAGCTCATTAGAAGGTAGACATAAGGTACAAACTGTCTACACTGTGGAAGGCTGAGGCCTCCATTTTCTGTCTTGAGCCTGTCACACCACCTGCTGGCCATGACAGTCAACTCCAGGTACATATTGCTGGTCCTTCAAGACCATTAACAGTGCCAGTAAAACTAAATTATTGCAGCCTAAAATGTGAAACATATGTTCACTGTATCATAGGTTCAACTGAGACGACTATAGTCTAACTAAAGACATAACCTGAAATAAATTTACGGCCCATACAGCTTGATGTTTTTGTTGTTTGTTTTCGGGGGGGGTACTTTCTTTTTGGATTACTCACTTGGACACTGTTACTCATCCTTGCCGTGTTCATTATCATTCACTTGTGGAGGAAAAAAACAAACAAAACAAGATGTTTAATCCAAGGAAATCTGCTCTAGGGCTGAACAGCTTGTACTTTAACAGAGAGACAAGAGTGACTGCTAGTAAAGGGCCAGTATGTACAAGTAAAGCATTTGCCGTTTTTGATTAATGTGTGCACAAATCTACAACTGGAACAATACGCAGGCTTCAAACGATAAGCACCTGCATTTATGGGCCGCAAAAGTCTGAGAGGAACAACTAAATGGACTAGTATGTAATGTATGGCTACCTGGAAAAGACAGCAAAACACTGAAAACTATAACAAGAAAAATACTCCACTGTTGGGGCTGAGACACTGTAGTGCAAGTACAGTGCAATGTAATTTTCAGTCTCAGTGAACTAATGTTCAATTACAAACATTTAAACTAGAGATGAATAGACAGATTGGACAGTTTAATCTGCCAGCAGCTTTATGCTTTCCTATTCAAAGAATAGCACTATCCACTTACCTGAGAATGGTGTCCTAATTTAAGACGTACAGTTAGAGTGGAGCACATACCAGTACAGTACTACACTTATACCCAATACAATGACAGTGAACATGTGTAAGCGCAGACTTACACCATTGGGACGCGAAACTGGACAGTGTCCGGAGGCTGCTCCTTTCCCGGCCTCACCAGAGTCAGAAACCAGTTGGGTCTGAAGATCCTCAGCTGGGGATTGCCCAGCTGGTAGAGGGGGTATCTGAGGAGACATGCACAGGCTGGCTCTTATCATCCTTAGTATCATTCCCATAAATCCAAAATTATTTTCTAAAAAAAAAAAAGAATCACAATAACAGCCACCCAGATAATCAAGTAAACTTATGTCTTTAATCTGAGTAACTGAGGTCAGTTGAGCACCGAGCAGGTTCCTTTTCCACCAAAAATATCTGGAACCATTCTTCAAACTTCAAGCTCAAATGCAAAGAATGAAATGTTTTGAGATTTTATTGATTGCCATGCAAGCAGATAGCACATCTTTCCTCATATTTACTTAAGGAAAAATGGAAAGAAAAATAGCACAAAACATTTCTTTTAAGACAATGCAGAGATGCGGTGGTATACCTTGCAAGGGAGGAGTTAGATGTATTTATCTGTACACTCACTACTGCTACTACTATGTCCTATTACTTAAAAAAAAAAATTAAAAAAATGAACTGCCAACATTACAGGTCCCACTTTACATTTTAACTACATGTAGCAGTTATTTAATGTCCTTGTGACGACTACTTGTATGGCTGAGCAAACATCTGATTCTTCACATGCAAAATAATCCAAGGTCTACAGAGTTTATTTTATATAATAAACAGTAACCAGAAATTCAAACAAAACTGAAAATAAGGACTGGAAAGATTAACACACGACCGTCTGCTATCTAGAGCAGTGCCTGTAGAGGCCAAGACCTAAGGATGTGAGGTCAAAGACTCAAAGTCTTCCTGCTCCAGCCACACCCTCCAGGTAGCATCACCTGCCTTTATGTCCTTTGCACACTAATTTTATGCTATACATAATGATCTTATACTCAAAATGAAACACATTTAAATTATGTGGTTCAACTGTTTGTTTATTTATAGCCAGTTTCTTGTTTGTTTGTTTTGCACTGTCATGCTTTACAGCAACTTCTCCCTGAAACTTGAGAAAAGGGCATAAATTCATAAGTCTCCAAACATGAAGGATCGAAAATGATCAATGCAGACATTTTATTGGAACGTGCTTAAACAAAAAATTGTGTTTATGTTGTTTATGAATTTGAGGTGGGCCCCCATTAGACAAGATCATCTTTACATAACCCGTCAATGTACATTTCACGTGTAATGTGTACAATGCACTGCATAGAGCAGCATGTATTCTTAACCAAGGGTTAACCCCCCTCGTAAACAGTCACATTATCGTTCCAGTGCAGTGTCAGTAACCTACAGAGTGCCTGCACAACGACTCTAACATCGTTATCTGCAATTTGTTTTTAGCATAGCAGGCTAAAGCCAGCCAAGTTCTTGTTCCTTAAAAGTTACCTGAAATTCATAGTGAGGACATAAGTCGCAACCTAAAATACGCTGACATATTACAAAATAATTGACAACAACGTTAGCTATGACAGCTACCTTCAGGGAAAGCTGCATACAGTATAGCTGCGAGCCTGAGACATGCTAGCAATAGCTGGTTTTGTTAGGTTAAATTGCCAGAAACGTTGATTAACAATGTATTCATGAGTAACTGAGATTTCGTATTTAAACAAAACACTTGACACTTACAATACTCGCGTTACTGGCATCACCGGAAAGGTCTGCTACAAGACATAAGCTGATTGTTACTTTGTAGTTTTTCCAAGGTTGTCAAATGCTACACGTGCGTGGATGTGCTTCCGGGAACATTTACACTGCGCAGGCGTATTGGACATGCTCCGTTTGGAGACAAAGTTAGAGAGGCAAGGCTAAGATGATTTGGATATGTGAGAGAAGAGATGCATTGGACAAAGTATGGAGCTGCCAGGCAGGAGGAGAGGAAGACCAAAGATGAGGCTCGTGGATGTAGCGAAGGAGGGTTGGTATGACAGAGGAGGATGCTAGACATAGGCTGAGATGAAGGCAGATGATCCACAGTGGCGACCCCTAAAGGGAGCAGCCGAAAGAAGAAGAAGGTTGTTGTGAGTATATTCTTAGGACATAAATGATAAGGCAGCAGCAGAGGGAGACCTCCTCCCATCTCAGCTGCAGACCCTGCGCCTGGCGTCTGACCTCACGGCACAACAGGGTGCGCCTGCACCAAGGGTAAGGATGATTGAAGACCCCCTGAGTGGAACATGAGTCCCTGGCTCAGCTAGTTCAGAACTGGCAGGCAATGGAGCACACTGACAACCCACACTGTGCTTGGGAGGGGAGTTTCCATCAGTTAAGATGCCATGGAGTGGGTGCATGTGTGTGTGGATGGTGCTGGGGGGCTTTTTATTATTACAGAGTTGTGTCAGTGTATAAAGCCTTTTGTCACACAATATCAGTGTGTCCTGTAATGCCTACAGTTGTCAACTTGTGTTTTTATTTTATTTTTTTTTAAGAAAAAATATTCACTGCTACTGAGTTCATTGGTTGTTTACTTGTTTGTTTCTTTGGAACTGATTCCTCTGACAGGTGATATGAGGGTGTACTTGGGAGCCATTATGCTAGTGAGCCAGACATGTGAAGGTTGCTTTAAAAATATAAGCTGTAACAAAGTAATTAAGGCTGGTCACAGCTTATTATGTATAAGAGCACTGGATTGTTCAATAAATAAGTTAAACTGAATTCTATTAGCTCTAAAATCCATGTTTCATACAATAATAGATTTATACATCCACACAGAGTTATCAGAGTGCAGACAGTAAATTCCGTTAGTAATTGTTTAATCATTTATGCACAGCAGTATTTCTGTTCAAAGTAAAAATCGATTGTTTCAAACTCAATACACTCAAACTCAATTGATTTGTACTTCCAAAGAAACAAACAGGTGATAGACATTAACTATGAAAAGAACTATTCACCATTCAGCCATACCATATCACTGTACGTCCTTCTCATGCCAAGCTCTTACCTGGTCATGGGACCTCTGGGGATGTCCTGTGGTGTCTGACATCCGGATGTTGGCAACCCATCCTTTGGTTCGTTGATCCTTGTTGTGCAACAAGTTTTAGATGGATGGAACAGATCCCAGGTGCCACGGTTAGTTGAACAATGCATTGTAACAAGATGAGCAGTGTTATTCACATCACCTATCAATGCAAATTTAATGCAAAGCTTGAATATCAGCTGGCCAGTTACTTCTAATGCCATGTGATAACTCTTTTGAACGAATATAAGTTAATTTTATCATCCATATTAATACACCTGGGACACAGAATACTATTGAATATTATTGAATTGTAAAGAATGTGGTGCAGCTTATGGTTATTTTATTTGAAATGCCACAATTGTTTTTTATTCTTTTTTTTTGTTGGGTGTTTGTATATTATGCATCATGCTGTATATCCTGTGTTTTACCTTTTCCACATATGTCTTGTAAAAAGACTTGATGTCAGTGGGACTTTCTGGTAAATTAAAGAGAAATAAAATAAAATAAATTATTCATAACAAATATGCGTACAGTGATTCCTGCATTTTTGTGCTTTTTGTGCCATTGATAAAATAGCTGAGAGCAGAGAAAATTTCACTGTAATCTTGTGACTCAATCCTGCACATGTATTCTGCTTTTATTGTGTTTAATAAAACAAAATATTTTTGCATTAGCCATAATTTCAAAATCAGTCGCTGCTTTTCAATTTACTTTATGGAAGCTCAGCAGAAGCTCACAATTCAGCTTGTTCTCGTAGGCTTACTAGCTGGTTAATCCAATTATGTATTTGTGTCTATGTGAAGAATTATAGGAAAAAAACTGTATTATCTCAGTGTATAATAGAGGTTTGTGTGACCCTCCAAAGAGCTAACTCACTGTCAGACCAGTCATGCTGGATGATACTGTCATGGTTACATGTTTGTGCTATTTCCTGTCTTATTTGGATAGTATTCTTGTCCCTGGTTGTTGTGTTCTGTTTTGCTTCCCCTTGCCCCGTCTCAGTAATCATGTCCGGCTGTGATCACCACCTGTTACTTGTTTCCTGATTGTCTCTCTGTATTTAAGTCCTGAGTTTTCTCTGCTGGTTGTTGCGTCCTCGTCATTATTCCCGTCAGTGTTGATGTCGCTGGTTCTCCTGCACTTAAGTTCATGTGTATATTAAGGTCATAGTTCATTGTTCATGTTTACTGTAGTGTACTGCTGGCACCTGACCAGCCCCACTTTGTGTTCCACGCTTGTAAATAAAGCTTAAGGTAAGATATAGCTCTTGCCTCAGGTGTCCTGCTTTGAGGTCCTCAGCCTGCCTGCCACAGCAGTACGTGACAGATGTTCGGGGCAGCATAACATTTGTCGCAGCGTTTCCAAGCTCTTTCACGTCCATCACATGTGCTAGTTCTCATCTGTGAAAATGCAAATGCCAGTGCCACTGGTGAACCTACAAGTTCTGATGTTCTCTGGAGAATGCCAGTCAAGCTGCACAGTGCTGGCCTGTGAGCACGGGTCCTAATAAAGGACAATGGATCCTCATACCACCCTCATGGAGACTATTCCTGACAGTTTGGTCAGAAATAGGCATATGAGTAGCCCACTGGAGGTAATTTTGTAGGATTCTTGCACCTGGGGGTGGTCTTTTTTTGTCCTCCAAGGTCAGGTCCTCTACCAGAGGCCTGAGAGCTTGAGGGTCCTCTCAGGTGTTGTTTCTGGAAACTGCTGGAGCCATTCTCTCAGTTTGGGGGTCACTGCCCCAAGTGTTCTGATTACCACGGGGACCACTGTTACCTTCCCTTTCACCTTCCTCCCTAGCTCCTCGCTCAACCCTTGGTATTACTGGAGCTTCTTGTATTCCTTCTTCCTGATGTTGCCATTGCTTGGTGTTGCTGCATCTATCACTATGCTTTCTTCCTTCTTGTCCACCACTATTATGTCCAGTTGGTTAGCCATTACCAGTTTGTCTGTCTGTATCTGGAAGTCCTACAGGATCTTAGCTCTGTTATTCTCTACCACCCATGGGGGCATATCCCATTTTGACCTTGGGTCTTCCAGGTCATACTTGGCACAGATGTTCCTGTACACTATGCTAGCCACTTGGTTATGGCGCTCCATGTATGCCCTGCCTGCTAGCATCTTGCACCCTGCTGTTATGTGCTGGATTTTCCAAGGGGAATCGCTGCACAGCCTGCACATAGGGTCTTACCTTGTGTGGTAGACCTCAGCCTCTACTGATCTTGTGCTTTGAGCTTGTTCCTGTGCTGCCAATGATTAGTGCCTCTGTGCTATCCTTCAGCCCAACTTTGACCAGGAATTGGTGATCAGCCACTTCTATCTGCTGGTGGTACATGATATGCAGGGCCCTGTCATTCCTTGATGGTTACCGTTCTTTCTCCTCTTCTTTCTCGGGTTTCTGCTGTCTGAGGTACTCACTCAGCACATGCATTTGCTGCTGTACTACACTGAGATCTGGTGACTGTGGAGGCCATTAGTTTACAGCATTTTTCCAACCCTCTACTGTCCAATTTTGGTGAGTCCGTGCAAAATGTAGCCTCAGTTTCCTTTTCTTAGCAGACTGGACCAGTGTGGTTTTCTGTTACTGTAGTCAAACTGCTTTAAAGTCAGATGAGATGCTCTTCTGCATACACTGTTTTTAACAGCGGGTTGATTGAATTACTGTTCCCTTCCTATCAGCTCGAAGTAGTCTGGCCATTCTCCGCTGACCTCTGACATCAATAAGATATTTTCACCCAGAAAGCTGCTGCTCACTGGATATTCTAACTTTTTTGGACCATTCTCTATAAACCATAGATATGGCTGTGCGGGAAAATCCCAGTAGGTCAGCAGTTTCAGAAAACACTCAGACCCAAAGCCATGCCGTTTTCACTCAATTTTTTTCATGATGCTCAGTTTGAACTTCAGCAGGCTGCCTTGGCCATGTCTACATGCCCAAATGTTTTGAATTGCTGACCTGTGATTAGCTCATTAGATATTTACATTAACAAGCAGTTGAATAGGTGTACCTAATAAAGTGGCTCCTGAATGTATGTAGCATGACTTTACTGGACTATACAGTAGTTGGTGCTATGTTCTCAGATTATATTTTTTGTCTGTTTTTTGATGCATAGAGTTTCACGAGTATAATTTTGTTTTTCTCCATTTCAGCAGTTTTGTAAAGATTCAAATGAATCCTTCAAAAAAAAATTTTTTCTGAACACTTTTTACTCTGCATTAGGCCTATATTTTTTTCAGTGCTCTTTCTAAAGTCAGTAAGGTTTTAATTAAAGTAAAAAAAAAACTATTTGAAGTCTTAAAATGGGGGTTAAAGGATTTTTGTTCATTGGGCACAGAGTTGAAGTGATTGACTGACTTTTCATGTTTCAACATACGTAAGAAAGGCTTTCACTGGTCTAGTGTCTTTTGCACAGCTGAGTCTGTGTTGTGAAAAATGCCTTAACAGTTTTGAAAACTGCATTAACAGTGCTGATCCTGATATTTCTGTGCCTTGATTGAGGAAAAAACGACTAAGAAAAACTGTAAAATTGGCTATAAATGTTTGTTTTTTCTTCTTTTAGTTTTAAAGAAGAGATAATCTGGTCTGTGTCTTGGCTGCTTGACCATCTAGCATTTTTAGCTACAGTAGACACATACATGTGTAAACATGCACTCATACACAAAGCCTGTCACACATGCATAGCACGTATGTGCAACAAAGGGCACTTATACTCATGCATGTAGCAATTACATTTGCAATTCATCTTTAAACAAACACTTGGCAATGGGCACTGCATAACTGAAATTACACTTTACTGACATCACTATCACATTTTGGGTGTGTGTGTGAAAGCGAGTAAAACAAAGACAGCGAGAGCAAAGCCAAGATAGCTTATTTTGGGACAGTAAAAATTGGGAGACACTGCAAAAAAAAGGGAGAATTCAAGGGTGGAGGAGGGAGTGCTCTAATAGCAGAGGTGGATAGACAGAAACAGTTCAGTCTACAGTGGTATTGTCCTGCCAAGAGCAAGCACTGGGGCAGCATGGAAACTTTCCCCCCTCTGACTCTCAGGCAGTCGTAGGAGAAGTTGTCAGTATTGGATATCCAAGAGAAGGAAAAAAGGAAACGGTAAATTAAAGATCCAGACGTGGATGGAAAAGTTTGTCAGCTGAATTGAATAGTTTTGCATGTAATGAGATCCACTGTTTTAGTGTTTCCTTCTGAAGCCGCTTCGAACCTTCTTGAAGAGTGGTCCATCTGATTCCTTAAATAATTTTCCTAAATAGTTGCTTGGACAAGATAGACTGTGTGATAACTAATGTGACAAAGATGCATGACAGCATCGTGCACATTTGTAACACTGTCGTGCTGACAAAAGCTGTCCACAGATAGATGGACACAAACACCTGCCAAAGCCCTCAAAAGTAGGTCTCTGTGAGGAGAACAATTTATCATGATGGCACAAACGCACACAACATACACAGACTCACAAGGTGAAAACAATACTAACTGAGCTATTTAAGTTTGAGACACTTTATCGGCAAAACGTCTCACATTCGGTGGATTTTACACAAAAGCAGCACTTTATTAGCATTTTAGCATCTCGTTGCACAGAAACACAAAAAAGTGGACAGTTAGGAACTACAGGAACATGATCAAAGACGGACAGAAATGAATGGAAGAACACTCTGAGTCTAGAATTGAGTTAAAAGTGTCCTGTTGCTGTTACAGGCGAGGCACGTATAGTAGGTTTGGAATACAGCATGTTATGCGTGTTATGTACTACATTCAGGGATGAGGCAGAACTGTATCAGGGGAACCAATTATCATTTTTGGCAGCGGCTGTTTATAATACCATTTTCATCCCTGCTGACAATCTATAGCAGATGTTTCTGAGATACAACACTGTGGGACTCAGTGGCTTGTTATCCATCAACAGTCAGTTAACAAGTTGTCCAGACTATAGTAACATTTTGTTCGTGGTACAGGTAGGTGTTGATCCACCATGATGACATAAAATACTGCCATAAATTCCAATGACTTTGTGTCATGGTTCCTGGTGTGATGAAAAAAGGCAAAACTTCAGAATGAATAATATTTACCATCAGTAAACAGCTAAAACACAAGTTTTGGCCCTTTAATACAGACCACAGCACGCTGACTGCAGCACGTAGCTCTCACTAACAGTGTAGTAGAACTTCCCAAGATCATAGATTTGACTTGTTGGATTAATGAGATTAAGAAGGAGATCAGGGAATTCAACTGAAACATAAACTATTGCCATGATGATGAATGATTACTGGACTCAAGCAGTATTGCAGGCAGTTTAGTTTTTTTCCTGACAAAATATTATATTTGATGTTTGAAACATGAAGTACCTGAATTAAGTTTTTAATCATCTTAACTCTGACGTAAGCCTAAACAAAGTATTATGTCTACCTGACACCCAGTATATAAATCATTAGCCTGTCCATCCTACACCAAATTAAACACTTGCCCCTGTGCCATCAACACTAAATAAGTGGTCAGATGTAGTGGCCAGTTAAGGTCAGATTCCTCTGTTTTTCCTTGTCCCATGTTCACACACTCAAATGGACTGGGTGCATGCCGTGCAGCAATCCTCTGACTATTAATAGCAACCAGTGTCATGGGCAATCTGGATAGTGTGTAAATGTAGACCCCCCCCCCCCACCGTTGAAGTTACCAGCCTGACCTCTGACCCAGGATCCTGGCTGCGACAGGGCCACCGGTAAACTTGAATTTCAGGGGTTCGAATGCAAGCTCGAAAACACAAAGACATGCAAACATATGTTTGTGTACAGTGCATGCACATGTGCAAAACCACATTTTCTATGATGCAGCATATGAAACAGTTTGAGGCAGGTAGCGGTTCAAATGTGTCACCCAAGGTGCTGAACACTTGCTGCATTCAATCATTGTGAGAAAGACATAAGCCAAAGCATCAACTGACTGTGAAGCTTCTTTGTCTCCCTTTGTCTTTTGTGCTCAAATAGAAGCACTGCAAAAAGCAAAACATGACAGTCTCTTTCTACACTTCTTTGGCAATATATAATCATAAAGTTGCACACAGATGTCCACAGATTTTTAAATCGGCTGCAGTTGCAATAAGGTGATTAGGTAGAGCATTCACACGGGTTCCCACAGACTTATCCAGTGTCTCTGCCCCTGCCAGAGTTATGCGATAGATCAGGAGGGTAGGAGGGGTGGCTGACATGCATAAACAGGGACAGGGGCAACTGATCTTCAAGGTATGTCAGTCAACACTCTTGGGATATCTGGTGCACTGCACCAAGGAGGACCTCAACCAACAAACATAACAGCATTGTTCCTGATCCATGATCCCTCTTGTCTTATTTTGGGGTCCAATAAAATTGTTGTTGGATACTAAAAGAGCCGTAACCATGTTACAGTAAAAACTTTGTTGAAATAAATGGATGGTGACAAATCAAACTGAAATGAATCAACATGAGCAGCATGCAGTTTAGGTTTCAAAAAGTTACTGCATAGCAAAAAATATGCTTCTGTGAGAGCAGCACTGAGCATCAGCAGCATGGCGCAGTGATTTATTATCAACAGTATGAGTTGACCAGAAATCCAGTGACATTACAACTCAAGACGCAGGGAATGCCAGCGGTCTAAAATGCCAACAAATAAAGTTTAACATACATATAAAATTAGGTTTAACACCAAGACTAGTGACTGATATTTGCCTGTTTGATTTTTGCCTTTTTTTTATATATATATTTGAAAATAGAGCTTTTTGTTGTAACATCTGCACATAATGCATAAAGGGCTAAGTTTGTTCGGATATGCATTTTTGTTGAGCTATATAACTCTGGCCCCGGAGTTACAGCAGAGGTGTGTGATGGATAACAGGTGGCTCATCTCACTTTGTAACCAGCAAATCTGACAAAACAAACTGTCCAAATCTCTGCAGAGTTTGTGGATTAAGGAGTCCAGAGATACCCCCCACAGCCACTCCACACACACACACATACACAAAAGGGGAAACAAAAAAAAAAAAACTGCTTAGATCTTTCATAATTTCAGTATTAGTCCTAGACATCACCCTTTGCTTTTCATTAAAATACCCGAGGATCTAATTTGGATGAGGCATGGTATGTTGCCATTTCCAATAGACGTTCCTCGCCGTCTACCAAACCAGCAGATGACAAGTGTGCCCAGTCTTTACGCATGGAGAGCAGGGAGAGTCTGCGAGCACGCATGGGGGTCCCTCCCTTCCTTCCAGGCTACCCGTGGCCTCCTCACCCCGGCGGGCACCTCCAAGACTCTGCCAAACCCCCTTGATCCCCTATTTCCCCCTCTCTACCTTTCCTCTAAAGAAACAACCCGGCGTTACGTCAGAAAGTGCAGGGCAAGCAAGACAGCGTCTTAGGAGCTATTCGTAGGCATTGCTGCCAAACCCGGCTTGAGGCTGCCTAAGAGCTCACTGCAGCCAGTGCACTTTACAAATTCAACTCTTCTAAAACATCAGCAGTATGTGGTAAGTCAGTTTCTCATTCATACCGTTTTATTTTTGCGCTGGGCTTTTGTTTCTCACAGCTTTCTTCACATGACAGGTCTCTGTTGCCGGCACAATTGCGCAAAAACCCAAAACAGCAGTGTAAACGGTGTAATGATAAAGAGTAGACTGGTTCACACCGTAGCCTCACTGGAAACACCATGACATGATGAAGCACCAGATGTTTTTGACGCTCAGAGGTTTCTGCAGCATTTTTTCTGTTTGACTCTTTGCTGATCTAAAAAAAAACAACATGCCCCACGCTCGAAATAGGAACCCTAGCCCCATCCCAGAAGTAACATGGGATACGGGATTGAAGGAGATGAACGAGACCTGGAAAGGAGCTATAGCCTGTCTCGGGGTGGCCGTTTTCTTCGTAATGACCATCGGGATCATATACTGGCAAGTGGTGGACCAGCCAAACAAAAACTGGATCCTTCGGGGGACTTTCAGTGGACTGATTTGGGAGAGAAAAACTCACTCGCTGGTCATACAGACCCTGACTGAGGATAAGACCTACGTGGAAATTGACGTCGGGAACGTGGGGAATCCCGACATAGAGATTCCCTTCGTGAGGAACCTGTGCTGGCTTAATAAAACTGAGTTCTGCTACACGTGGGACTCGGTGGCTGAGGTGAAGATCTCGCTTGAAGTGAATGAGGATAGGGAGACGGAGTGTTACAGCATGACTTGGGCGCCGGTACACTGTCATGTGGAGCTGAAGGTAGGGTTTCTCTCAATGTGCACACGAAATACACAAGGTACCGCAAAATATGGAGTGCAAAAGTAGTTTTACGCTTTTTTCAGGCTAGGAACATCCATTTCCCCATTTGTAGTTTGCGTTAAAGGCAAATGATAGTGCACTGCTTTTGCTGATAGCCCATTTCATGAAACTGATGCACAGGGTAAAATTTACAAGGAGGCCCCTTATTACTGTAAAGTAAGGCGACACAGTATTTCTCCGTCAAATATTACACAATACATTTTGTAGATCACAGTTTTTATTATCGTTATTATTTTTTTTATATTGGCGATCAAGGAAAAAATTGATTTCAATTAGCGATCTGTTCATAAAAAGCCTTAACGCAGAAGAGGCAAAAACTAGCAGATATATTTACACTGGTGGAATTATCCTTTAAACAAGAAACTGAGCGCCTTAAACGCCTATTTTATTTTATTTTTTTATGGGATTTGTGTTTGATTCCATCATTTTTCTTTGAGTAATTCTGACATTCGCTGCAGTTTATGTGCAATAATTCTTAATTTAGCTGGATTTGTTATCTTGAGCTCAAGTGTATAGCCACGAAATTGTGTTACATTGCATGAAATATTCTCGTGCACATAAAAAAGTATTTGCCCCCTTTCTGATTTTTTTTTTGCATATTTTTCACATTTACTTCTTTCAGATCATGAAGCGAGTTTTAATATTGCACAAAGATAACCCAAGCAAATATATGATGCAGTTTGTAAATGATATTTTCATTTATTAAGGAAAAACTCTGTCCAAATTTACCTGGCCCTATGTGAAAAAGTATTTGCCCCTTAAACCTAATGACTGGTTGTGCCACCCTTTGGCAGCAAGAACTGAAAGCAAGTGTTTGGAATAATGAGCAATGAGTCTTTCACTGTGGAGGAATTTCTTTGCAGAATTATTTTTGATTTAGCCACGCTGGAGGGATTCTGAGCAGGAACAGCCTGTTTAAGGTCATGCCAAAGCACCTCAATCTGATTTAAGTCCAGAGTTTGACTAGGCCACTCCAAAACCTTCATTTTGTTTTGAGGTTTTTTGAGCCACTCAGAGGCAGATTTGCTGGTGTTTTTTGGATCATTGTCCTGCTGCATAACCCAGGTGTGATTGAGCTTCAGGGTATGAACTGATGGCCAGACATTCTCCTTTGGGATTTTCTATTAAAGAGCAGAATTCATGGTTCCATCAATTACAGCAAGTCATCCAGATCCTGAAGCAACAAAGCAGTCCCAGACCATAATACTACCACCACTATGTTTGACTGTTGGCATGGTGATATTCTGAAATGCTGTGCTAGTTTTAAGGCAGATATAACTGGACTGAAACTTTCCAGAAAGTTACATTTTTGTCTCGTCACTCCACGGAATATTTTCCCAAAAGTCTTGAGGGTCTTGTTTTCTGGTGTTTTCTGGCAAATGTGAGACGAGCGTTGTGTTGGATGGATGGATGCCATTTTTACCCAGTCTCTCTCTTATTGTTGCATTATGAACTCTGATCTTAACTGACACAAGTGAGGCCTGCACTTTTTTAGATGTTCTGGTTTCTTTTGTGAGCGCCTGGATGAGTTGTTAGTGTGCTCTTGGAGTAATTTTTGTTAGGCCAGCCACTCCTGGGAAGTTCTGAATCTTAAATCCTTAGAAATGATTTTGCAACCCTTTCAAAACTAATAGATGTCAGTGACTTTGTTTCTTTAAATCATGGCATGATGTGTTTCTTTGTAAGATTTAAGTGATTTTTTTTTTTTTAATTCAGCGGGTCTGGCAGGTCATCAGCCCTGGGTGCGGCTAGTGAAATTGAAATCAGCGGTAAAAAAAAAAACATGAGGTTAACCTCAGTTAATTCATGATTTAATAAGAGAGGTCAATTACTTTTTCACACAGAGACAGTTAAGTTTGGATAGCTTTTTTTCTTCATAAATGAAGTCATCATTCAAAACCTGCATTTTGTATTTACTCATGTTATCTTTGTTTAATATTACAATTAGTTTGATGATCTAAGAACAGAAATGGGGGGCAAATACTTTTTCACAGCACCACTGGTGGCATGTTATGCTTCTTCCCTTTCCCTTTTTAAAGCTCTTAAATTAGGTACACTGAGTGGAATATGCTTTGTGTTCAATCTGCATTTATAATTTTTTTTTAACTGCAGAGTACTTTCTGTACTTTCCCCCTGGCTTAAACATCAGAGGCATTTAACTGTTGCGAAGTTTGGGGAGGTTAATCTGTCCCCACTGGAACATTCCTCAACACAACTCCCTGTCATGTGGTGCGACTGCTCAAAGAAAATCTTCTGAACCAAAGTTGCCTTTATTTTCATAATTTCCAAAAATCCTGCCCAGAGCCTCTCAGGTGACTACTTGGCACCAGTTTTGAAACTGCTTAACAGAGCCCAGATTTGCTGACATGAAAAACTGAACTTAAGGTCTGCGCATTTGTCTCTAGAAGACGGAAAGGAAGCATTCATGAAAAAACCCTCTGACACTCAAATCCCCACCCCACCCCCATGTAACACTTTCTAAGACAGATCATTTATCAGCCATCACAACACCCTGCACTTTTGTACTGATGTAACATATGTAACCTTAATGAACACTGAATAGCAAATATTAAATATAATGTTATAACATTTGCAATTACTTAAAGCAAAATCAAACTTTAAAAACAGAAACTGCATTCATTATGGACTTAAGTCTCCTAAAACATTTACATGCTCTTAAATAATTACTTATATAAAGTTGCTGCTTTAATGCATTTAAGACTTTCTGTTCTACTCTCAATTTTTTTTCTTGTTATTTTGTCACATATTCACAAAATGTTGGTGTTAGCTTAGAGAAGCTTCATAAACTTCACCCATTCATTCTTAATTCTGCTCCTATTTTGTTAATATATTTCTTTTTAAATGCTTGGTGTTTATAAAGTTCATTTAATTAGCTAATTACTGTTTTATATTTCAATGTCTTCTTGAATGTAAAAATTTCACTCTGTTTTTTTTTTTTGGTTTTATGTGCGACTGCATGCATATCTGCACGCGTCTGTCTTTTTTAGGACTGCTTCTCCATGACCAACATATCCTGGTATGGGGGCGCCAGTGTTCGGGGTCAGACTTGGCCGATTAATGATCAGAACGCCACAATGCAGCCCTTCATCGTCAGTGATCTGAAGGACAATCCCTCTGGGTTCGGCTCTGCCCTAGAACGCTATTTCCTTGGCTCAACGGGTAAGAGGTCACTATTGGGATTTACTATAAATCTTCTCTGCACCTATGTTTTTACAACAAGAAAGATATTTTCGGCATGGGATTGGCAGTTTACCACACTTGCTATTGATGCAGGGTTAGAACAAGGACTTTTGAAATCTAACTCCACATAGGCAGGTATATCATGTGTGGTGCAAATCCCAGGGTACAAGGGAAGCCCTGTGGATGTTGCTGTGTTTTCCTGTCCTCTTTAAATGTTTATGTTTGAGCTGAGAAAAATGATCCTGGCGCAGCAGCTGTAAAAAAAAAAAAAAACACAACTTATTGGATAGGTTTGCTACCCCACAAATATAGTGTAAGATGATGCTGTCTGTGGCATGTCAGTTTATTAATTTAGAGATCAGACTACAAAGGCAATAAAGCCACCTATAGCATCTTAAATTAACTCTTAGGCATACCAGAGTAATTGTCTTTTGTTTCTATTAAAAGAGAAGGTTGGATGGAGGCCCTGCTGACTCTTATAACTCATCAGGTTATTTTGGGGGTGTTAGATTTTATCCTGGGGGCAAGTGGGGGAGGCAGGGGCTGCTAGCGGATGTGAATGGTTAATATGACTGATGAGGAACGTGTGTGTGGAGTGAGTGTGTATGTGTGTTTAGCACAAATCTCATGGACTATGGACTCTCAGCTTGTCTTTATGCGGTGTTTGGTTTCTGAGCTACTGCTTAAACTAACTAATCTTTGTTCCTGTTAGATTTTGATACCAATATGAGATCATTATTATTATTATTATTATTATCAGCAGACTGACATTGGTTGAAAAAACTTCACACTTTCTCATTTCTACGTGTAGGCATCACACGTAAAGTGAATATGTTTGAATTCTGTATTTGCACTCTAAAAGATGAATATGAGACAAAAGATCAGCATCTCAGCTTTTCCAGGTGTTTACATCTGGATCTGATATACAAGTCAGAAGATAGCACCTTTTGTCTGGACCTATTTTTCTCATGAGCAGAAGCATCGGAACAGATAAACTTTAAAAAGATTAAAGTGAACGAGACTTCATATTTAGTTGCAAATCCTTTGCTTGCAGGCTGCATCAAGCCTGTGACCCCCCCCCCAATATCACTAAACTTTTGCATTCTTCTTTTGTGACGCTTTTCCAGACTTTCACTGCAGCCTCTTTCAGTTGTTGTTTGTTTTGGGGAATGACTCCCTTCAGTCTCTTCTTTAGCAGGTAAAATGCTCTATAGGGTTTAAGTCTGGGGATTGACTAGGCCAGTCTAAAACCTCCCACTTCCTGCCCCTGATGAACTCCTTTGTAGTTTTGGCAGTGTGTTTTGGGCCATCATCTTTTTGCATGATGAAGGATCTCACAATCAGTTTGGCTGCATCTTTCTGTAAATTGACAGACAAAATGTTTCTGTCGACTCCTGAGTTTATTGTACTGCTGCCATCAGCGTGACATCATCATCAGTCAAGATTAATGACCCCTTCCCAGAAGAAGCCACTTGACCCCAAGTCATAACATTACCTCCACTGTGTATCATAGATGAGCTTTTATTTTTGGGATCATGAGTAGATCCTTTATTTCTCCAAACTTTAGCCTTTCTATCACATTAATAAAGATTAATCTGTCTCATCAGTGCATAAAACCAGAATTTCTGAGGCCTGTCCCTGCACTTCTTCGCATAGTCTATCCTGGCCTTCCTGTTCTTCCTGCTAATTAGTGGTTTGCATCTTCTGGTGAAGCCTCTGCACTTTTGTTCATAAAGTCTTCAGCAAACATTAGATTGAGATACCTTCACGCCTGCCCTCTGAAGGTTGTTGCTGATGTAAAACAGTTGTTTTAGGGGCTTTCTTTGCAGCACTTACAATGTTTCTGTCATCAACTGCTGTTGTTTTCCTTGGTCTACCTGTTTGACATCTGTTACTTAATACACCAATGATGACTTTCTTCTTCAGGACATTCCAAACAGTTGTACTGGCCATGGCTAATGTTTGTGCAATGGCTCTGATTGATTTTCCATCTTCTCTAAGCTTCACAATTGCTTGTTCTTCACCCACAGACAGCTCTTTGGGTTAACTATAAATACACAGTCTTCAGACAAAAGGTACTATCTTCTGAAGTGATGGAAACACCTGGAAACAAAAGCTGAGATGTCAGTCTTTTGTCTTACATTGATTTTTTTTTCTTTATCAAACCCAAATGTTTTCAGTCTCCAGCAAAATATAAAGGGATTGGCCTCACTGTTCCAGTGGTTTTTTTTAGGGGGAGTGCAGGAGTGAGTAGATACAAAATTCAAGTGCTAACTTGTCACAGGGAAGGGTGTGACATCACTGGGTGAGGGGATCCAAACAATCACAAACAATCATCTATAATGACCTCACTAATTGTTAGCACTAGCTTCACTCACATTCATTCACATACTGATGGAACCACATGTATCCACATATACGCACATACACATTTTGGGATGTTACGTAACAATGACAGGCTTTGCCAGAGTCACATGACTTAAATCCCTTTTCCACCTTCTGAGAGGATGCCAGTAATTATCTGGACCCCTGTAACCCTTTGTTTCTCTGTTTGGCTTTGCATAGAGATAAAACACACAAACACACATACATGGAGTCAGAGATGACATGAGATCCCAGTGAGATCAACTGTTTATCTGTTGCCAAGTAACCACTCAGAGATACATAGCCCCAAACATAGCAAACTGATGCTCAGCAATGACAATGATGCCTGTTGGAGCATTAAAGGTATATTTAACATGATATCCTGCTTTAAAGTTCAAGGATGTCTTTGTTTGGTTCCAGGATTTGCATAATGTGCACATTAGGCCCCAGAGAAAATATCTTTCCATGGTCAAAGACATATTAAAAGTCATACTTGGCAGCTTTCCTGCTGTTTCTTGTAGGTTGGATATTTTACAAACATCCCAAAGCATTGCTTTAAGTTACTTTCAGATATTGGACATCTGTGCTACAGATCACAAGAATTTAACTTTCACATGTTTGCCTTATTTGCAAACGATATACTCACTCTGATAACTGTGTGGTAAGCTGACACCCTTTCAGTCCATTCACCCAAGAAAAGTAATTTTTGTAGTATACACATCACTAATGCTGCAAATAGAAATGTTACATTTGCTTTAACTGTAAAAAAGAAGCTTTCCTCTCCTGCTAAAACTTGGTAAATTTGTGAATTAGCAGGCACCTTTGCA
Source organism: Pterophyllum scalare (assembly GCA_024447675.2). Classification (NCBI taxonomy): domain Eukaryota; kingdom Metazoa; phylum Chordata; class Actinopteri; order Cichliformes; family Cichlidae; genus Pterophyllum; species Pterophyllum scalare. The sequence goes on from JAMQGT020006480.1 coordinate 55,102, forward strand.
AGAGCTTTACTAGACAGAGCTTCAGAGGGAGTCCAGTGATGCACTGTGTTTTAGTGTTAGAACTGACAGCAAATAGCCACCTCCTCAGACCACTACACATATCAAACACCAGCCCATCCATCCATCCATCCATCCATCCATCCATCCATCCATCCATCCATCCATCCATCCATCCATCCATCCATCCATCCATCCATTCCATTTTGTCTTCCACTTATGGAATTCAGGGTCATTGGGGGCTGGAACCTATCCCAGCTGTCATAGGCCAAGAGGTGGGGTACACCCTGGACAGATTGCCAGATAGTCACAGTGCTAACACAGAGAGACACACACCCATTCACATTCACACTTATGCCCAATTTAGACTTACCAGCCAACCCAACTTGCATGTCTTTGGATTATGGAAGGAAGCAAGGATACCCAGAGAGAACAAAACAACAACACTTCATCCTCATCCAGAAACATCAGGTTATGGGTCTTCATCAGCTGCATTTAGCTTCCTCATCTGCCCAGCAGCTCAGACAAAAGGATCACGTGAGTTATGGCAGATTATAACACAATGTGATTGTGGCTACGGTCACGTTATCATAGTGAACCAAAACCAAACTAAAAGTGCAAAAAAAAAAAACCACTATTCAATTTAACTATAATAAAACTAAAAGATAGACATTTGACAAAAGTAAAAGTAAGTGTAAAAGTTTGTCATATTGAAAAAAAAACATACAGAAATAACAATAACAATGAAGGCTTTGGGATTATGTCATAAGTTTGAGTCAACTGCCTTCACAGTATTGTGTCTGTATTGTCATGTGTATTCCATTGTGTAAGTTCATGCCATAGACAAATAACTCCCATACACTAAAAAAAAAAGAAAAAACTAGAACTAAAGGAGTACAATAAGCCAGAACTGAATTAAAAATGTAATGTAAATAAAAACTATTGAAAAATCAGCTATGAATATTATGATGTGTTGGGGTCATAACTGTTTTAGAGTTATGGGTAATAGTAGTGGGACAAGAAACAATTACAGGAGTTTTTATGGAGAAGAAAATCCACATTCATGTGTGGATATCATTATGGGAATTTGTGAGGTTATGCAACTATGTGAAAGTTTAATCAGGAAAAAGTGATTTGTTCCTGTTTTTCTTTTCTATGGGGGGGGGGTGCATTGAAATGTTTATTTAGCTTTCATGTAAATGAATAAAATCTAAATGAACGCAGAATGAAAAAATTACTTACAGATTGTCCAGGAATATAAAGATGTCACATAATATAAAACTTATCCACTGTTTATTAGAATATTCAGCAGTGCCAAAAGTTTCTTCTTAGGAAAAGTTGCCCTTAAATCCAGCTGTCCACAGCAAACCATGGTTGGACCAGTGCTGCTCTCAGCAAGACAAGTTAGCTGCAAGTTCACTTGTGTACTTGTAAACACGTTCACAATGCACTTGCAATGCAGCGATGTGGGCTGCACCATTTTTGGGCTTACTCTGATGGCTAATGTACTGTAAAGACAAACTGCTATCCATCACTAGCGCTAAATTTGATTTTGGGGTGAAATAAGAACTCCAGTGTGTTTGTTTCTTCAAAAAGACGATTCGGGGAAGGCAGTACTCCAATGGTAATAAAAAAGTAGAACAATCACTGTACGCCTTTCCTTTTTGTTTAATATTATTTGTTATTAGTGGACTGACAACACTTTCATCTGAGCTGCCTTCCTGAATCTGCTTTGGAGGAACAAACATACTGCAGTTTTAATGTAATATTAGGCTTCACAGCTGTTTGAACCCACTGGCCTTTGCATGAGACCTGTCTGCACTAACTCTAGTTAGTCAAAGGAGAACATTATAAGTGTGGTGGGCAGAACGGAGCTGTGGCTGACATTGCTAACTTAAGAGGACTCCTGGGGATGGTTAAAGAGCATGACAGACAGACTGAAATGTAGCGAGCAAAGTAAAGCCTGCACACTGTACAGTAATCATTGATATTAAGCAGAGAATCAAGAAGAGAGGCAAAGAGTAGCAAAGTAAAACAGAGGCGGAGAAACTGGATGAAAGAGGTACAGCATGCCACCATGCAGCTGAGTGACATTTGAGAGTGTTTTCAACTTGAGGAACTTATCACAGGCCCACCTGTCTTTATCCATTCAAAAACAACTGGACTAGTAAGAAAAGGTTTGCTATTGCTAAAGTGACGTCCTACATCAAAAACATACAAATGAAATATTAAGTAGAAGATCTCCTACAGCTTAGTCCTACTTTTCCTCAACTGGATGTCCCAAGGCTTGACATGGAAATACTGCACGTGTTCGAAAAGACAGTTATTGTGTACTGATTCTTGGCTTACTACAATTCTGTAACAAGTAACAGATGAAAACGATGTCTCTTTTTTTGTGTCCTAAAATAAATAAAATGATCTCATATTCAATATAATGAGATCTTTAGCAGTCAAGGAAACATAAGAGACTAGTTTGCTAAAATTTGTATTTGAAACACATTCATTTGAAAGCAAAAATCACTATTTATGTCCAGTGTGTGTCTAATGAATTCATCCAAACACAGGTATGATTTATGAATTTGAATGCTAGTGTTAGATGATTAGTTTGGGAGGACTTCATTCTTTTATGGCCGTGTATGCAAATACTTTATACTGAGAGCAGACAGCCTGGTTGGCTTTCATCAAAAGTTCTCCAATTGAAGGTTCAGAACAATCCTGCTAGCTATGTGTTATACTATATGTGTAACTACTCTGTAACTACCAGCCAGTTATTAATCTTGTGCTTCTAAATAGATGTCACAGAGCATACTTTCCACAAGACTCATGGCACTTCATAACAGCTCGTTTAGATATTATACCACTTCTTCTACCTCGCTTTGTTTTCATTTTATCATTAATGTTCTCTCCTTTACCATAATCATCTGATCATTTTTCCTGACTTCTGGAAACACCAAGCACAGCCAAGCACAAACAGAGAAAAGGGGACAAAAGCCAAGCAGTCATCATAGATTTAGATTACTCTTTCAGATAATGACAACAAGAAAAATTGATAATTATCAGCATTTTTTTTAATGTAGTTCACCAGTATTCATGGAAAAGACGTTCTAAGAAAGCATAAACACATTTGGGGGTGCAAAACAAGTGAATGAGATGTCTTTTATAGGCCTTTCACAATTGTCTTGAGGTTGCAAAGACTAAATACTAAATACCAACCCAAGATCAAGATGTCAAACGTAGGACACAGGGAGACAAGCGGCTCCAAAACACTCATCTGTGTTGCTCAATAGGTCACCAGGAGGTCCCTGGGCAGCTGCCCCGAAACCTCGACACTCCCGGACAAGTAAGATGTGAAACACTTCAAGAATGACACCGTTAGCCAGCTGAAGCTTTGTTAAAAGCAAGCTGTCATCTCCTGTATGAGAGAACTACTGAATGAAAATCACCCCACAAAATTTTCCACAGTTGACCTCCTATACTTTCCATGAAGGGCAACAAGCAAGAGATAGAAGAAGGACTTTTTAAATGGAGTGTTAACGGAACATCTTCTGTACTCTCGTGTAGTTACAGTATCAACCTTCTTCATATAGACACGTAACTTGTCTCTGGTTGCTCAAGTCAGCTCCCTTTCCTTTCTTTAATCCTGAACTTTAGGGAACTTTTTGTTTAAGTGAGAATTTCCTAATATGAGTTAAACAGTTTGTTAACTTCAACACTGAAGCCAAACAAAATGTATTACATCAGCTATCACTAGCTTTTGGGGTTTGTCTAATCTAATCTGTTGGTAGTGAAAAGGACACATTTGCAATGTTTGTACAGAACACAGTGTCTCACCCTTGGAACAATAAAAGTGATTGATGATAGGAGTCAAGCAGAGAGAGTCTCTTTAGTGTTTCATTATTTCTTCAATAAGTGGGATTGGAAATTTACTACCATGGCAATATCCCAGTTTTGTGGCCATCAGTTTCTTGAGGTTGGGCACAGAAACTAAATTTCCATTGTTAAAGAAGTGCATTCCTAACACACACAAACTCAAACACGCACACACAGAGTTAGTGTTTGAATGCACAGTTTTTGCACAGTTGTCATAAATACAAGTAAAAGTATGACAGGTAAGGGAGTGCAGTTCATCTGGTCCACAGCGGCGCGGAGTCAGGCAGTAGCATTTTCCTTCAGACCAGCCACTCTCCAAGAGCTCAGACACCACACTGAGACCTTACTGATCCCAGTGAAGGTGCACAGGGTCACCGCTGCTTCCACCTACAGATAATCAGCTCAGATTGAATGAGCACAAGGAAAGAGTCTTTATGGAACTATAAGCTCTGCACTGTTTTTCTTGGAAGGTTGCAGTTTCACGCGTGAGATCATCCATGTATGTACACATATATCTGATGTTTTTTTTGGGAGGGGGGGTTTATTTGTAGTTTTGCTCAACAGCTACAAAACTGAGGAATGTGTGTCAAATCAATCCAATCTGCACACCAAACTTGTGACATTTTTACATTAACTGATGCTTTTAAGGTGAGAGGATACTTTCTGTCGGGCATAAAATTTCACTTTTTGAGAACTAGTAAAAAAAAAAATTTATGGGAAGCCTGGAATTTTTAAGAAGTTGCTTTCAAAATAGGGCCCAACCTTTGTCTCCTGGGCACCCTACTATGGGAGTAACTTAAGGCTTGTTCACTTTCTTTAAAATGGCAATAAATCTGCAAACAGATGTGATGCATGTCTGTATCTTACGGAGCATAACAAAAAGGGTTAGAAGTTTATTTGTTTTTCAAATAAGAAGTTCACTGACAGGAAAAAAAAAAAAGCAAACTCGTGCATGCAAAGGGCTTTGCATAAAATTTCATAAACACACAAGACTTTAAAAAATGCACGTTTAATCTGAGATGGAATAACAGGTACAGCAGTTTGGGATCAGATTGTTTCATTTCCTTGAGGCTCTGCGGTGTCATTTCCAATAAAAATTAAATATGACCCCAGAAGTCATGCTTGCAAATTCAATTCCACTTTCCACACTGTATGCATTTTAGTAAAAGCCACTGTTTGCAGCTTGATCTCCGCATTAGTCTACGAGGCTGCCTGGTGTCTGGGGTAGTCCTTTTGTGTCTATTTCCACTGCCTACTTTCCACTTCCATCCTTTCATAAATCTACAACATTTTCTCCACTAACCACTTTATATAGCACTGTTGCTTTATATAACACTTTAGCACCTTTGCTTTATCGATTTTTAAATTTTTCAATTGCATCCATTCCACTCCTTTATTATTTAAAACATTTGTTATATGTCAGGAATACATAAAAATAGAATCTTTATCATAAATATTTCCTAAATAAAATCTACCTTTATCTGCCATTTATAAATTTGTAACAAACAGGTGGATGTTGACTTAATACCTTGTGAGAGGCAGCTGAGGTGTTACATGTATCTCTTTGACATTATCCATTGCAAACACGTGGGAATTACCCTGAGGTTGAAGGCTGCTCACAAGGCTTTTAAATACTGATCTCTGAAACCATTAATCTGATTATAAACTGGTACATGAGTATCCTGCCTCCTCCGGGTCCCTGCTTCCATGAGAAAACAGTAAGCCCATTGAAACTAGAGAGAGCAGCTAAAATGAGCCAAGGCTTCTCAGACTGTCTAATCTGTTCACTGATTGCATACAAATCTCAAACCCCAATTTGGTTGCTTTGAGCAGCTTTTGCAAAATCTCACTACGAGGTCAGAGTCTGTCCTAATAGCTCAGATTGGCCTCGTTTTTGCTGACCTTAGCTGGGATAGAACCATAGCCGAGCAGAGCACAGAGGAACTGAAGGTTGTTAAAGCTGGGAGGGAGAAGGTGGGAGTCAGGTTAGGGGAGAAGTGGTGAGGGTTAGGGTAACCTGAGAGGGACAGGGCATTCCTTGCAGGGCAACTACATCTGCAGACACAATTTTCAGCTACACATAATCTTATCATTGCATACGGCCTCTGACAGGCTGTATATACATACAGTAGGAGAAATTCTCTTATCTGAAGGCTTTTAGGAGGATAAAATTGACAAATTTAATTTCAAGTGTTCTTCTTGTTTGTTTTGTCATTAAGAGAGGGGAATAGGAGATGCATGGGTCATTCAGTGCTCATGTTTGCCCAAAGCAAGCCTAAAAGAAAATGAACAAATAAAAAGAGTTATATTTTACTCTTAGTGTCACTTTCCAGGCTACCTGAATCTCATTTCACTGGTCTGCAGTGTAACCTGCCTACTTAGAAGTTGCCAGCAGTCACAGGGTAAACTCATCCACCCGTGTGCTGCTATATCTCATTCTGGGGAGTGTTTTTCTTACATCTGAGTGGAGCAATATCAGCTGACACAGGCTACACTCTACCTCCCACAACACTCCATCCATCATACTCATACTGGTCTCAGTAATACTCATGCACTATGTCATATAAGTGGAATCTGCAATGGACCGTCTTATTTGCACTGATCTCTACCTCTTTAAGTCATAACTGCTTGAATGATCTGACTAGTCCTTTGCATCAGTGTAAGACCTGGACTGTAACTTTATATTATGTCTGTTTATTTGACTCCCTAAGGCGAGATTTGGTTGGAAAAGCATAATGTAAGCTAATGACCTGCGCCCGTTCCCGTCTGCTTCCTACCATGCAGGTGTCGCAGTGCTTGTCTCTCCTGATATCCCCCTGCAGCTTGGACTGGACAGCAGACAGCAGTTCTGCCTACAGTCACTTCCAAGTATGGAGCGGCTCCCTCTGCAGTACACTGTGTGTGTGGCCCACAGTGTAAAAGCTGCTCACCAGGAAGCAGTGCAGCAGCTCTCCGAGCACAGCAGGGAGTTACCCAACATGAAAGCACTGCGGTTAGTTCAGTTTAGATTTAGATTAGAGGAGATGAAAATTTCTCTCTGCTTCATTTCTGGCTATCATAACAGTGGTGCACTGGTGTGGTTGGTGAGCACTGACTGAAAATTTAGTGAGCCATAAACTGTGTTTAACTAGTCCTGTGTGATTCCTCTGTGAGCGCTGCAGACTGCCATTCTGGAAGCTGCTCGCCAACATGGATTCGGGGCCGAAGGTGGAGAGGGAGATGAGGACTTTCTCGAATCGTCTCAAGAGACACCAGCTGGGGGAGGGAGTCATCAGCCTCAATGAACATTCCACCACCCTCCTCTCTGATATGGTACACGATACAGACGCACACCACTGAACTGTGCTGTGTGTTCTCTCAGCCTTTCACAACTAAAATTCACAGAGTTGAGTTTCAGTTGTAAAAATATTTTTCAAAGGCAGGCCCAATCTGTGTAGGACAAAAATCTCACTGGTTAAACTGCACCTTGAACATGCAGAACCCAAGATTTACAAGTTCAAGTTAAGTTAAAGTTTAAGGTGATTTTTGTTTTGTTTTTTATAAAAATGACCCTGTCTCTTTAACTTACCACCACTCTACAAAAGTGCCTCTTTTAATGTTAATTTTGGTCCCCCCCCCCTTCAATCAAATTAAAATATTTCTCTCTCCCTGTCTGCTAATTGGCATCCCAACTGGCATCTGTTCATCTCATTGAGAAGTTCTCAACTGCTTTTTTATTTTATCCAGTTGTATTTAGCTTAAAATTTTATTTATACATCAAAACACATTACAAACGTCCACATGGTGTTGACTGTATAGCTATATACAGGGGGCATGCTTGCATTATGTCCAGTTGTTATAGCCTGTTGATACAAGGTCTTGAAATGAGAAGCCAGTTTATGGAGCTTCTATTATCACCACTTCTTCTTCCTTTACTATTGAAGTGTATATTAATGCAGTGAATGATGCATATCATTCTTTCTTCTTCATCCATTTCTTCAACAGAGTAGCTGCAGATTTTCATAATCCACTTTTTCAACCGTGGAGGCAGTAAAGCTGGTGAGGGTTCACTGGTCAGAGGCCCACAACTGGCCAGGGATAGAGATGAAAGAGTTTTCTTAAGTGGATCTCCAGAGCACTGGAGGCAGGGAACAAGGGAGGGAGGACAGGTTCAGTGAAAAGTTACAACATAGAACTACAGTACAGACTAGGGCTTTTTGCCTTATAAAGAAACTTAGTTCCACAAAATGCAGAAAATATTTTCGGCACACTTTGTGATGTTTTAAAGCTTGTAAATGCTGTGATCACATATGTTTTCAGATATTCTTGACTTATTTATTGATACGCTTGTCCATAGCTGGTGTGCTTTTATTAAAGATATCTTTTTCTGTATATTACAATAGTTGTTTTGTTTTTTTTTATTGTTTCACATTCATCCAGTTCCTTTCCTTGAATGTTATTGCAAACTGCCCAGAAACAACACCACCGCAACACCACAGTCAAGTGAATCTATGTCAACACCTGGTGATGTTCCATTACAAAACAAATATAGTTGAGAGAAGACAAACAGAGCCTCTACTAATAGATATTAGGTTGCTTTGAGTGTGGTAACTGTAGGATGACAAAGAATTGGGTGTGTTGAGATTTGAAGGGACCTCAGCCAACTGGAGCAAATGATCCCAGCTCGATGCTGAAATATGGCCTGGGCTGTACAGCAGAAGAGAAGGCAGACCATCAGTCCATAATAGGTCATCTTCAGGCATCTCGTTATATATATGTACAATGGTAATGTTCCCATTACATATTCAGGTGTGAAAGGACAGAAAGACAAGGAGAAAATATGAAGAATAATAAATGATAGCTGCCTTTATTTTGTGAACAAGAGTTTCCTCCATGCAGAATCTCTAGTGTTCTGGTACATCAAAGATATTAACCACCAGTTCTGTTGGTGCTACATCACCCTGTTCCCCTCCATCACTATGAAGAACCAGCTGAGCCTACAGTCCTGCATGGAAACTCAGAGTCCGACTCATTATTTCATCTTCTTAGTTTTTTCTGGGTAAAAAAAAGCAGGAGAAATGAGTGATTACCAAAAAAAAAAAAGTCTACCCTTTCTTCCCACAGCAATTTCATATCCTGTGGCCAGTCTTCATATTCTTAAGAAGTTTTGTTCCACAGTTATGTAATGCAAAATCTCTGTTTAAATCTTAACATGTAAATCCCAAAGGACTGTAACATATGTCAAATGGTTCGCACAGAGGTTATATTGCCACAGCTACAAGTCTGCAAAGCAGTTTTACTAAGAAGTATACTCATAGCCCCAACTACTGATGCTCAGCATTGCTGTTTCTGTCTCCCTGCAGGACCATGACTACCTCAACAGGAAAAGAGGGATGTCCAAGAGACTGACCAGGGACCTCCCACTTGTCAAGCTTCTTAACATTTCCATCACCCTGTCCCCTTTCCTGGGAGTGGACACCACGCAGTTCCACACCTCCCTTATTGATGGCACTGAGGCCTACTGGCTCAGTATCCCTTCAGCCCCTCAGGGACAGCTGGTGAGGCGTGAGAGGCGCACACTATCATGCTGTAAACCACTTAGCTGTGTGTACTCCACATTTGAACTTTTGTAGCTGAGGTTTATGTGTTTTCATTTTGTTTGTTGTTGTGGAACAGAGTTTTAAAAAGCCCCCACGTTCTCATTTCATGTTGAGTGCAGTTTTCCCTGACAGTGAACTCCCCTCAACCTACTAGAACACTTTATTCAATCAAACATGAAACCAGACAGAGATTTGGGGATATTTCCCTCTGGCACTGCAGACTCTCTCCATTCATCAGTTCCACTTTGATAAAAAAAAAGCAGAGCAATGCAAATGCAACATGGACAAATCCAGGAAATCTATAATTGCAACAGCAGTTGCACTGCGGTTTATAATCACTCAGTTATCCATAGAGAAAATAATAGCAGCGTAAAATAAACTCCAATTAGAATGCAGTTGCCTCTGTCCCTCCATCCAGATTCCTGTGATGAGCCAGTGGCGAGGAAAGTTCTGTGTAAAGCTGAACATCACAAATCCAGGAGCAGTGAGCTGGTTCCTGGACGGGGTAGGAGCCCTAAAGACCCATTTAGGGATGGAGTACATCATGCTGGAAGGGGGCGAGGGGAATCTGTTTGAGGAGCAGGCACTTCGGCCACCGCAGTCTCTGGGTGGAGACAGTTACATCAGCCTGCTGGCTGACCTGGCCACCAGGATAGGAGATTCCACCATTATGACTGCAGGGACACGGTAATCTGTCAATGAACTGACATTGGCACTGCTCCCTGTAAGGCACACTTATGTTTATTGTGACATTTTCTCTATCTCAGATCAAGCCACAAGCCCCTCTTTGTGAGGATGACCCCCCTGCAGTCTGATTGGAGCCCAATGGGCCTTAAGGCTATCATTCCCAACCTGATGCACCACACTTTGCTGGGATACAACTTCCTCATTCCTGATGCAGTAGGTAATACCACTGCATCCCTTTGTTTTTTTTAAATCATATAATGATATTTTTGCCTTTTTGTGAAAACTAGAAAACAATCATTGATTTGTGTGGCTTTGGCAAAGCTGCGTTTTTGGTGTCTGACACAAAAATACAATGTATTCTTCTGATATTCCAAAAAAAAAAATAGTGCTTTGAAGTGGGGAAAATAGGGAACTGTCAGTAGCACAGACTATCATGAAACATTTCAACTATTAATTTAATAAACACCATCCAAATAGGTGCGAGTGTTGTATCAGGATTTTTCTAATATAATGTTGTAGCCTACACTGGCTAACAAAATGCTACTAATTAATATAAATCAGATCCAAAATTATAGCTTTATCTTTAAAAAAAAACCATCCAAGATAGAGAACACTTACATGATGTTTTTTCTTTGTAAATCGACAAATTTAATGTATCACATACCCACTGTTAATTGCTTTGTTATTTTTTCCCCCGCCTCTGTGCAGGTGGCTCCCTGTCTGGAGACCTGGTCACAGATGATGAGTTGTTCATCCGCTGGCTGGAGATTGCAGCCTTTCTTCCTGTTATGAGCTTCCACACACCACCCTGGCTCTTTGGAGAGGACCAGGTATACAACCAGTCGCCTCAAACTGAGTTGGCTGCCATTATAGCTGTGTCATCCACACTGGTGACAACCTAGTAGGTTCACATTCTTTTCCCGACTTGTTAACCAGATTTTCACTTGTGACAATTTACTGTAGAGAGATCAAGTGTATTGAGGTGTGAATGCTGCCAATTAGATGTTCTAAAAGGGAGTGCAAGATTATCCTCCCCCCGCTGCTGATGAAAAAAGGGACATTAGAGAAGTGGTTCATTGACCCAGCAGCCACCCCCTCAATTTTGAGGGTCAGCGCTGAGAAGTTCCCACCGATGCTTTTGCAGAAGAGCTAGAGGACTGCTGAGACCCGATCTATCAAAACTCAGATCCGACTCTCTCCTCAGCAGGAGGGGCAGGACTGAACCTCATGTCCCTCTCCGTGGGAAATTAGGAACATGCTATTCACTGTGCACAGCAGGAAAACAAAGCCTAACGTCTCTGATGACAGGTATTGATACTTTTGACAATGTGGTACCAGAGCTCAAGTTCCTGAACAAAAACCGCTTTATGCTTCTTCAGAGGAAGAAGGGTAATGCCCCCACCCCCAAACCCTCTTCCCCTTCCCTTCCCGCTTTTCCTCATCTCATTCACCTGTGGTTAGGAGTCCATCTGGTTTGAATTACAATCTCTATTCTAGATTTATGGCTCACTCTTACTCTCACTCTCAAGGGCCACTTCAGCAGGAATGATAATGAATTTGAGGACAAGTCTTGGAAAAATACTTTATTGTGGCAATTAAGATTTCCATGAGTAATTGACAAGTGTGACATGGTGGGAGTGATCAAATGAAACTTTTCCACTAGGAGAGGACTAAAGTAGCAAAATATATTAGTTGTGACTTGTGTTGCGTGACAAAGATTAAAATAGGCCTTTTGGATAGCAAGGCATTTGACAGCAGCAATGTTTTCCATTTTGGTCTCTTGTGTGGTCTTCAGTTTATAAACCCAGATGAGGAGATATTTTAGTGGAGATAGACTGTTGCATTGCACTTGATTAATTGCTCTTTTATGGGCATTTTACAGTATTTTTAAATGTGTTGCACCTTTTTTTCCAGAATGTGAGAGACTGCAGTCGGTCACAGACAGGTCACGGCAGCATATATGTTGGAGTCGAATAGCAGCAAAACCTCAAAGCCACACATATGCCTGGCTTCTCAATTAGGGAAAGATTCACTCAAACCAGTGCTCATTCCTACAAATGGTCTTAATCCCAAGTCATAAAAATACATTTTTTATAGAGGCGGTCAAGTTTTGTTTTTGTCGTGAGACTCTGAAGAGGATGTGACCCTTTCAGGAATGCTGAAGTCGTTTGGGCAAAGGGAGACAACAGAAAGACTTTGGCAGAGTTAAAACCCACTAAGTCAATAGTGGGTGACTGTCTGCATGTCTGGGTGCAGAGATGGCACAAATGTCCTTAGCAGACCTCATTGTCAATATTTTTCTTGTACTGAAATCCTTGTGGTGGCTGATTTAGTTTAGGAAAGTGCTTTTTTTGTCACTGGTTTCAGTTTCTCTGTTGGTCCAGATTTCTTGAAAATATATTTGGATGAATAAAAGGCTAAGTGGTTCTGAATGACAATACAGCCCGACAAAAAGGCAGTGATCACTTTTATGAACCAGTTTCCTTAATTAAGTCATTATAATCCTAATTGTAACCCACAAAGATTATCCTCTTATTCCACTGGTTATCCATAGGTGCTAAACCTAACTAGGAATTACCTAGCAAGGCACCAGAGGGATGTGGTACCACTGATTGAAAAGTATGCAGAGGAGTGGCAGATGACAGGAAACCCCATCTATCGGCCCATGTGGTGGCTCAGCCCCACTGACCCCATGACCTTCACCATCAATGACCAGTTCCTCATTGGAGATGAGGTGAGTTAGTGGAGCTCTTTTGGTGCGGGATCTAATATACTTGGCATGTTTTGGCCACTTCAGCCATAACCTGATGTCTTGCATGTGCACCGTCCCTTACACATAGCATATATGTACATGTATTTTCAGGTCCTAGTGGCACCTGTGGTGGAGAAGGGGGCAGTGCAGAGGGATATATATCTACCTGATGGGGGCTTTCAATGGCAGGACAGTCAGAACGCACAGGTGTTCGATGGGGGGACGTTTCTACAGGACTACCCTGTGCCCCTGACGGAGGTGGCTGTTTTCTTACGGAGAAGCTGACTTGGATAACCGATCCACTGAGTCATGTGATTTATCCTGTTACTGTTTTTAATCAAATTCTTTTTTTTTTTAAAAGTACTTGTGCTGTTCTTAACTTGCACTTTTCTACTAAAGACCATTGACCCCGCCTCAAGCGCTGTCTTGAGACGATTTGTAGAAATATTTTTTTTATACTTGCACTTTACAGTTCAAAATAATTTGTATTTTTTTTTTCTTTTATGTCATTTGTCTTCATTTTTTAAAAAAATGCTGATTGGTTTTACCTCTTGGTGATTTATTTCTGGACTTTTTCATCCATTCTGCTGCTTTTTTTTTCTTCCTTTTTTAATGGTTCCAGAGAAGTATGTGTGTTTACATACTGCATTTCTACAGTCTTTAAATTTGTAGCTGCTGCTGGCTCTCTTCATAAGGAGGAACAAAGCAAGCCCCTTGTTTGCTTAAAAGAATTTCTGAATTTCTCAAGAAGACCAAATGAAGATACAGAAAGACAAGGAAGATGGTTAAAAGGGCTTTTCGAGAGAAATGCTTACTGGCAGGAAATTAGGTCACAGGAAGCTACATACAAGCACCATGGTACCATATATTTTGCTCACTCAATGGAAAGGCTTTTACTTGAACTCATCAGGCCAAAGGGCTGATGTTTTATGAACGATGAATGTACCTCAAGTAACAGATATTCATTGCTTTACAAAGTTATCAGACACAACAGCCTATCACCCCAGAGTACATGTTCTTAGAATAGTTTTCTCAACATACCACTCTGTTGGACATCCATGAATGTCCCTTTGTCCTGTATGCTGATGAACTTGAGGCCAAGCCACTGTCATTGTAACTTTGCATATTTAAACTCAGATTAGATTTTACCTTCTTATTAACCTGCTGTAGCTAGGGCTTTTAAATGGGTGGTTCTTTTTTATTACCGACTGCTGATGTGCTTTTACATGTGAGTCAAATGAAGTTGTGAAGACAACCTTGCTGACGACACCGCATGGGTAGAAAGGAGATTTTGGATAAATAGCTTGGCATTTGGGAAAATAAACATAATCAGTCGCTTTTATCTTTTTTTTTTTCCTAGAATACTGCTATCACTTACATTCGTGAGTATGAAGCTACCACTAGCAGCCATGAAGACTTTGGACTAGGTATAACGCTAGCCTGGTCCAAAACATTCAAAATCTCACTTCCAGCTCTGGTAAAACTCACACATTTGGAGATCATCTCACTTGCCTCTTCTGTGCAAATACCAAAATTTATGCTAAGCTAAGTGTCTCCTGGTTATAGTTACTTTACAAGCACATATGAGTGTAGCACTGGTTTTTTTTCAGCCTACTTTCAGCATAAAAATACATAAATGTTATTTCCCCAAATGTTGAGCCAAAATACACAACCAAAGTAACATAAATACAATGCGCTCTTTTGTAAGCATATCATGTTTACATATGAGAGCATTGGCTATGTTTCAGACAAAACAGTTTCTGTGCTGGATTCAGCTCATATTGTTGATAAACATGACCTGATGTTTAGAATCGCAGAGATGCAGAAACCACCTGACATAAACCGTCATGAGGAATTCAGTTTCTGTCCTCATGTGTACCGTGACATAGCCCATTCTTTGCTTTCTTAAGTTTAGCTCTTTACTTGTAACAGCTGTTTGAACCCAGGCTTAGTGCACTAAGCAAATGAAAAGCAAATGATACTGATTTTCTTTTTTTGATTATATTTAAAATCAGCCCAAGAGGAGATGTAATATTTTATACCTTGAAGTACTGCTCTATGTGGTTAGTTAGCTGACAGGCCTCTTTGTCAGTGCTTTTCTTTATCAATTTGTTCCTTACAGGACAATCTTAAATGGCCAGCAGTGATGATACAGACTCTGGAAATTTACCACTTATCTCCATTAAATTGATTGTGTTGATTGATCTAAAAAGTTTAAACACTCAGGTCTAATGAAGCTTATTATCAGATCACCAAATGTCTTAGTGCAACGCAGTATGTTGTGAACACCCTGACGTCTTAATCTCTCCCGGGGCAGACTGTACAATGGATACACTGTGATTTCCCATAGTGCTTCATGTGAGGAGCTTTTCTTTTTCCCATTATATAATGCTGTTATGGAATGCTGTGGTAGGGTCACATAGGAGTTGCAGCAAAAGCTTTGTTGTGTTATTCCTTCCCTATACAGACTGAGTGAGCCACGTGCCTTAATATGCCACAAATCTGGACGACACAGGTGTCTAGATTATTGCAGTATCAGCAATGACCGTAATGCAATGACTGTGCCATTACAAGTGTTTTCCTCTCTTCTGTAACTCAGATAACATAGAATGACAAAGTTGCAATAAAGTTTACATTTTCTTACTTCACTTCAAGTCAAGACATTTGAATTATTATTGCTGCACAGTTCTCAGTTCAAATCCCAGTCCGTGAGTCTGCAAGGTTTTTTTCTGTCTCCATGCTGGTTTGTGTTTGACTGTGCAGGCAGTGGAAATCTGCAATTATGTTTTCTTACATGCCTCCAAAGGATACTGTGATATGCTTCAAAACCCCAAATAAAACTAAATGGGAAAGAAAAACTCAAATATGGCAAATGATCAAATTAAAATTTTGGGATTCAGATTCATTCTTTTCGCCTGTTGCACTCATGCCATCTTGCACGTGAGATCCTGTGTGTGGCTCTGATTATTAACACTTTACCCTCTTTCTTCTCCTCATGCCAGAAGGTCTATGTCTATATCTGTGAGCAGATACTGACAAATAGCATCTGCGCTAATTCCACGTAAACCTAATAAAAGTTATTTATAACCTTGGTGAGCATGCAGTGGAAGAGATTCTCAGGGGAATCACATTCAGCCCAGCTGAATGTGAGCTTCTCTTCCTTACCTTTCTCCCTTGCTGCCACTTGGCTGAGCTCCACCTTGGGGCCCTGGTCCCTGCTCCTTTAGTGCAGTCAGACAGGTGCAGCTAGCTGAAGACATTCAGAGTCCCTCCAAGCCAGCCACCAAGCTCAACCTCTCCATTTACACCCACGCTTTAATCATGCAGATTCATGTGGCACTTTTTAAAATCTGGGTGCAGTTCTCAGCCAGATAAAATTCACAAGACACATTAGTGTGGCTCCAGTGGTTTGTGAGGTGATGAAGATACAGTGTTAGAGACGTGAGCAGACTCTCCTCCAGGGGACAGCAGAGGTTACAGAGTTAATTCATGTGCTAAACCTTAAATGACCTTTATCTTTATATAAAGTTCTGTATTTCGAGCTACTAGCCAACTGTTTCCACAACATAAATTGTGTACAGTTGTGTGTATCAGTTTTTATAACGTTTAACACTGATCATTCATTCTAAACAGTGACTCTCCCGCTGTGAGTTCCACTTTAATGCTAATTCACAGAACAATAGTACAGATCCAGCCAGAAATCCTGCGGTCAAAGACATCCACCCAATGTTGCTAAACTAACATTTAGCAGGAGGTCCAATTATTTTTTTTCCTCGGTCAGTGAATCAACGTTTAACATTCAGCCCAATTAGTTTGGGGCATAACCAAACCTTATGTAAGTTGTTGAGCAGTACAGGAAAAACAAATTGTCCTGCCAAAAACCCAAATCATGAATGACACAAATGATCTACATACGGTAGCAGCAATTAGAACAATGTTATTCTCCGCTGTTAACAACTACCAGTGATTACCACCAGACAAAATGGAATCATCTCTACCCCTGCATGCATGGATAGCTTATAAAACAGGATAGGCAACATTGGCTCCCTTCTTTTCTTTGAGCGTGTTGTGGAGCAAGTGGCACATGGTGAAAAGCAGAGGCCACCGATCTTTCTCAAAGTCTACTTTTAGAAAGTGCAAGTCAAGGTTTTAGGTTTCAGTGTCTGCTCCTGAGTGAATGGCTTTTCCATCTTGCCAATTAGGTGCACAATTTAAAAGCTTGTCCGCAAACCAGTGGTTGAAGCTTCGTGGTTTTGTTATCGATTAAAAGTGAAAGTTTTACATTTTCAGCAGAGAAGCCCTCCTGGCATCAGTAGGAGTGTACCATTGAGGAGGTGGAGGTGTATGTGTATGGGAGAGAAAATGAGAAATAAGGCTGGTGCACAGGAGAAGGAAAACAGTCACATGTAATCACTTCCTGCCTGTCCTCTTTGGAAATCTGTCACCATGCAGTGTCTTTAAATGTCTTCCATTTAATTTAATTGTTGAATGCACCCTGAACTGTCTTGTGGGGGGGACTTATTAATACTCTCAGAGGCGGAACTGACTCCTGGGTGTCATCCACTTGAGCCCAACCACCTGTCCAGATGGCAGGCTAATGCCATCATGCAGCTTCCCTTTTACTAAGTAAATGCTGAGCTAAGGAAGGAAAGATCTCATTTTCACACCAGAGCAGATTCAAGAGGTTTACAAATTGTCAGAACTAAGAAAAGCTCATAAACACAGCTATGACCTTTTGATGTAAATGGGGGTAGCAGGATCGGGTGGTTGAAGTTAAGGTAAAATGCAAACAATGGATAAACAATCATCGTGGTGCAAAGTGCATGACCTTTGGGCTTAGGGGAGATTCTGAAATTTACCAGGCTGATGACTGAAGATGGCTGAGGTAGGAAGGTTAAAAAAAATACCTTTAAGAACAGATCGATTGCTATGATTATTTTTATTCATCGTCCATAGAGGATAAAAGACATTTGGAAATCCCCGATTATTACGCTCAGTTAGTGTTTACATGTTACCAGGTTGGCATGTTCCATGCAGCCTAAGGGTGACCAGACCAATGTGTTGGCAACTAAAGCAATCACAAGGTTTTTGGCATAGCACCATCTCTGTCATCGATTTCACTGTGCTTCAGCCAGCAACTTCAAGGAAACAAACAGCAACCAGCTGAGGAGTATGCATTCTTCCCTCACCCCCAGTGGTTGTATCACATCCAATATAGGCGACAACTCTAGAACAATTTAAAGAGAAACCTCTTAGATGTGTTTTTCTGAGTGTTAGCATATAACTCATATACACTGCTCAAAAAAAATAAAGGGAACACTCAAATAACACATCCTAAATCTGAATGAATAAAATCTTCTCATTGAATACTTTGTTCTGTACAAAGTTGAATGTGCTGACAACAAAATCACACAAAAATCATCAATGGAAATTAAATTTATTAACCAATGGAGGCCTGGATTTGGAGTCACACACAAAATTAAAGTGGAAAAACACACTACAGGCTGATCCAACTTTGATGTAATGTCCTTAAAACAAGTCAAAATGAGGCTCAGTATTGTGTGTGGCCTCCACGTGCCTGTATGACCTCCCTACAACGCCTGGGCATGCTCCTGATGAGCTCGCAGATGGTCTCCTGAGGGATCTCCTCCCAGACCTGGACTAAAGCATCCGCCAACTCCTGGACAGTCTGTGGTGCAGCGTGACGTTGGTGGATGGAGCGAGACGTGATGTCCCAGATGTGCTCAATCAGATTCAGGTCTGGGGAACGGGCGGGCCAGTCCATAGCTTCAATGTCTTCATCTTGCAGGAACTGCTGACACACTCCAGCCACATGAGGTCTAGCATTGTCCTGCATTAGGAGGAACCCAGGGCCAACCACACCAGCATATGGTCTCACAAGAGGTCTGAGGATCTCATCTCAGTACCTAATGGCAGTCATGCTACCTCTGGCGAGTACATGGAGGGCTGTGCGGCCCTCCAAAGAAATGCCACCCCACACCATTACTGACTCTGATTACCACAGGGACCACTGTTACTTTACCTTCCACAACCTCTCTAGCTCGTCTCTATTTATTAAACTTCTCGTGTTCCTTCTTCTTGATGTTGCCATTGTTTAGTATTTTCAACGTATATCACTACGGCTTTCTTCCTCTGTTTGTCCACCACTGCTGTGTCTGGTTGGTTAGCCATCACAAGTTTGTCTATATCTGGAAGTCCCACAGAATCTTATCTTGGTCATTCTCAACCACCCAAGGATGGGCCCCCAGCTCCCCAGCTTTGTTCAGCCATTGGTAGGATTTTTTGATATCAGCTACTTCTTCTATCTGCTGGTGGTACATGCCATGCAGTCCTTCCATGATGGTTCCTGTTCTTTCTTGGGTTTCTGCTGCCTGAGGTGCTTACTAAGCGCATGATCCTTTGAGGCCATCTTCTTGATATACTCATGGATCTTTGTTGTTTCATCCAGGATAGTGGTTCTGACTCCTACTAGTCCTTGGCCTCCTTCCTTGATGATGTGTGTGTCTATCTAATATTATATATATATATATATATATATACACACACACATATATGTGTGTGTGTGTTTGATATGAGGTTTTATTTTGAAAAGCCATTTGGCCTAACAATTGTAGTTTTGTTAGGCCACTAAAGTTGGATTGAAGAAAGGATGAAGAAAAGTTGAGCTAATAGTAAGGTTGGACTCCATATGTGGTGAAACAAGATGGTGCGTTGAACTGTGAACCTGTCAAAATGTGCATTTGGTGCAAAACGCCATCTGCTGGGTGTTGACTGTTTTCATCCACACTGGTAGGATCTATTCTTTACTGGCTTCAAGACTAGCACAGGATTAATAATTCAGGACAATTAAAAGAACAGAAGGGGGAAAAAAAGACTTTATTTGTATTAAGTGTCTGTTCAGCCTTCTGCTGAATTATTCTGAGTTTTGTACATTTTTGGACATTTTATCTTAATATTGAATGACCATATGTGGTAATACTATGAACAGTATTATTGCAAATGTGAATTATTTTGTTGGTTAAACATAAGAAACATCAGAACTATTGAGTCCTAACATGGAACTCAACAGAAGTAGACATTAAACTGAAAAACCAAAATAGATACTGAAACTAGAGAACGAAACTAGATTGAACACTGAGTTAACTCAAAGGATCAAAAGAACAAATGGACTGTATTGGATTGAGATCTGGTGACTGTAGAGGCCATGTGAGTACAGTGAACTCATTGTCATGCTAAAGAAGGCAGTTTGAAATGATCTGAGTTTTGTGACATGGCACATTATCCTGCTTTAAGCAGCCATCAGAACACTGTGGTCATAAAGGAAAGGACATGGTCAACAGCAATACTCGAGTAGGCTTTGGCATTTAAATGATGCTCAGCTGTGCTAAGAGGACAAAAATGTGCTGAGAAAATATCGCCCATTATACCATCGCCAGCCTGAACTGTTCATAGAAGGCAGGATGGATCCATGCTTTCATGTTGTTGTCATCTACTTCAAGGTTTGATGTGTTGTGCATTCAGACATGCTCTTCTGCATATCTTGGTTGGAAGCTGTTGGGTTACTTTTGCTACCATGAATTGGAAGCAGTCTGGCCATTCTCCTCTGACCTGAACATCAACAAAGCATTTTATCTCAGACAACTGCAGCTCGTTCAGACCACAAACCACACATCTTTAAAGTCACTTAAATCACCTTTCTTCCCCAGTCTGATGCTCAGTTTCTTGACCATGTCTGCATGCCTTAATGCAGTGAGTTGCTGCCATGGACTGGATAATTAGATTATTTTTATTAATGAACAGTGGAACAGGTATACCTACTAAAGTGACTGTAAGTAGCTGAGTTATCTATGAATTACACACTATGGTGCTCATAGGTGACCCCAATGACAAAGACAATGTAACACTAAAACTAATAAAAACTAAATTGGAAACAAACTGAAATTAAACTATACTGAAAAGTAAAACACATACACACCGTTCTTTCATGAGATAAGTATACAATGTCTACAATAAGGGACATCCCAGAGGTGATGCAGCTATCTGACATTCACTTTATTGTTAAAACATGGTTTGGTATATCAGCTGCTTATCTTAACAGTTCTTTAAATTAAAGGCAAACATATACAGCTTCATCTTTAAAAACATGCAGCAGTGTAAACAGGAGGTCTAGATAAAAATGTCACACAACTACAAGTCTGGGATAACAAAACCGTCATGTCAAAAGAAAAGGAAGCATTTTGTCCATTTTACTTCTTAAACCAGCAAAGCTTTAACTTAGGGCACATCATTTGCAAAGGTCAGCTGGTAAATAAGCAAGATGTGCGAAAACAAAAAAAGATGCTAAAACCTGGAAAAATAAATATGATGGATTGACAACATATACATTAAAAAAATGCATTCCTATACATGATAATAAACTTGCATTTCTTAAAAAGAACTAAAGACAAGACATGATATCTCACTTTACTGAAGAGACCAAAAACAGACTGATTTTTTACCTCATCTTGACGAGCAAAGATCAGCTGCAATAGCACTTTGCTATAACCAACAATCTGATTTCTCATAAAAGGTTACAGACTTTCTTGATGGGACAAAAAGCTACACAGGTTGTTAGGAGTTGATAATATAGGGTCCGTGGTGGAGTGCGCAACAGAGTTAAAGTATAGTTAATTCACTATCCCCCCACCCCCAAAAAGAAGTAACTACTGGCCTCACACTGTGTCAGATTCACGCCAGACGCACAGTGTCCTGCCAATCCTCACTTCAACAGCAAACTTCATGCTATGTTACCTACTAGCTCGCTGGAATCACATGGCATTGTACTGCATTTCAACATTTACATTTCTGACATTTACATGTCAGCAAAAGCACTCGCTTTCAGTGTTGTAGCCAGCACCCTAAGATACCAGGCCAAGTTCGCAAAACAACCTGAGTATGAAAACAACGAACGAGCAAACGTCACCTGCCTTCGTTGCTACGTAATAAGAGTCATAGCAGCTAAACCTGAACAAACACACTGGCTGTGCACTTGGGTCTGAAAGGCAATGGTCATCAATTGAGTAGAGAGTAGCAATGTGTTGATATTCAAAATTGTACTGAGACAGGGATTGCAGTTCTGATCAAAGTTGAATGTTTGCAACTTTTGCAGTCGCAAATGTTTTAATCGTATAGCTGTGAAATGACTGCGTGCAACTGCTGATCCTTCAGAATCATTTTCTCTTTAATAAACTGCGGTATATGAAATAATGGATAGCACGCAGCATGCAATCTACTGACAATATTTAATATCAAGTTTGCTGCTTTGGTCAGTTACATGTGACTCAGGAGCTGCAATTGAAAAACCAAAAGAAACTAAAAAAAAAAAAATAGAACAGAAAAATAAAGATATTGCACCATCTTGCAACTTAAAATGTGATTCAAGTATTTGACGATGCCACTGAACAAGCTGAAATTTGTGAATACAAATCCAATCTCAGACTAGCTTTTTTTCCCCCCTCCCTTTCTGCCCTTTTTACATTAGTGGGTCAGTAAGGCACGGTACGTACAGTCTTGTGAAAAACAAAAACAAAATTAATCTTTGATCTGTGCACTACCTGTACCCAACTCCACCGCGCCATGCCTAAATATACAGCAAACATTAGCATCTCACAAACATAATAATAATAATTCTTCCAAATACCTTTCAATCATCCTTATTTCTGTAACATCAATTAACATAAATAACCCCTAATGCAACAAGTGATTCTGTACAACCTTTTTGAATGTGTGTTTCTTATGTTTTTCTACCAGCAAAGAGAGCCATCACTTGGCAGCTTTGTTGTTGAGCTCAAAGAGACCCAGAATGTCCAGCATGGCCTGTCTGATGTTGGTCCCAAAACGATGCGAGTCCTAAAAAAGTGCAAGATTTCAGTAAACCTTTTCATTATAAATAGAAGAATTTAAAAAAATTGAAAATTAATGAACTTACAGTTTCTGGACTTGAGCGTTTGCTGGAGATGTGGAAGTTGATGAGGCTCTCACCAAGAATGATGTAGGAGACGCCATAACCATCATCAGCCACCTTGCGGGCAAATAAAGAGAAAATAGAGTGTGATCTCATCCCATCCACAGCAATATTATACGTAAAGAATGAGGGATGGGTTATATAACTTAACTTGATGTTTATTGGCTGCAGGAAAACTGGACAGAAAGTCTGCTTAAGATACTGTGATAGCTGATGGACAACTTACTGGACCAAAACCACCTCCAGAGGACACATATTCTGGGTGTCTGACCAGATCAAACAGCTCAACTTGCTGCATAGGAGTCTGGCTAGTGGACAGCCTCCATGGCTCAGACAGGACCTAAATGTAAAGATAACATGCATAATATGATAATGATAATAATATGAAATTCACAGATAGGATCAAAGATTTTTTTTTTCATTGTATAAAGTGCATGAAAACTAGGCCAACTCTGCTGATTCACACTAACAATTACATTTGTGCCACAGGGTAGTTTACTGGAGCAATTCTAGACATTTTCAGAGCATTTATTCCACACAAAACATGCTTATACCTCCTTCAGGAAGGGCGAGTCCTCTCCCAGGTATTTGGAAACCACATAGAGACAGAACAGGTGGCGATCAATGCCCTGTCCTGTCATTGCCAAGCGGTACAAGCTTTGATGTTTTTCTGCTGCCACCTTGAGCAACCTGAGACGCTCTTCTCTCTGTATTGACAGGAAAGAAATAAAAATGATATATGACAATTTAATAACATGGTCAGCAAAGTGGAATAACTGTCAAAAACCAGTAGCATTGTTATTAGAGGTGTGGCCAGGTGTAGTTGAGACTTACTGTCTCATCTCTGATCATGGAGAGAACAAAGGCACAAGTCTCAGTGGTGCAAGAGCGCACGGTTTCTGTACGACCTTCCCTGAACATGCGAGTCATGGAGGCTTCATATGTCAGGCAAAACTTCGCTTTGTCCTGTTGAAAGAGCAGATCAGAAATAAAACAAGAAAACACATAAACAGACATTATTACAAAGGTCAGTAACTTTTAGGAGGTCTATGTATTACTATGAATAATTATAATGGTGTGACTACATTACCAACTTCCATTAGGTGATTGATAAAGGAATTATCTCAAACTTAGGGCTGTGCAACTAATCAGATTTTGATTGCAATTTCAATTTTGGCTCCAAACGATCATAAAAGCAGTATAATTGACAAAAAACTATTATTATTAAAATGATTTTGTCACATTAAGTTCTGCAAGCATACTCTTGGGCCAGAATTATGCTTCTGCATCGGGCTTCTGTATTTAGATCCAGAAAACCTCTCTGAATCCAGGACAGTAACCTGGTGTTTTTTGGCTTTTCTTTTTTTCTTTTTTTTTTGGTGTGATCTGACCTGCACCTCCTGAGAAATGTATCAACGTCAGATCGAATCTGATTGACCTGTTAGGCACCGCCGATTTCTCCTGTGCACTTCTGACTACTAGTTTTTTAATTTATCAGAGAATAACAATAATCGTCTATAAGGGATAATAATCATAGCATCAATATAAGGACTCACAAACGCCAGCAAATTCCTGTAGGGAGACTGCTGAAACTATCGGAATGGACGTGAGGGAATTAACAAAGAAGTGGAAAAACTAGAGGGACACACTTGTTCACACTCGGGAAAAAAAAAATGACCACAAAGAGCGAGGACTTCTGATTTAGTGTGAAGTTGAACATGTTTTCTGTTTGCTCTGGGTTATAAGGGGCCAGTCTGACTAGAATCAGGGGCATAGAATTGGGTAGGGTAGTAGAGACACATCTCTACCAATATCAAATAATGTTCATTAATCACGGGCATGATTAGCAAGGGACGGTAGGGAGATGCCCCTACCAATATTTGAGCCACATCACAATGTTAATACCAAACATTTTGAATACATGCACATCAGTGTGTTGTGGCAGTCACTAAAATGTGAGCACATGTCTTTGGTCTAAATAACTTGTTCCCATTTCTTCGTAGTATTATTAGTGTGATAACTGGCATAACCTTTCTATTTGTTTATCTATTTATTTATTATTTGTCTTTAATGTATAATGTATTTATTTATATTGCAATTTATTTATTTTTTATACTTTTACATTTAATATTTTATTTATATATTCTGTATTTTATTTTCAATTTAGTATTTATTTTCAATAAATGCAATAAATGCAGTGTGTTTGCAAAGTCAATGAGTAATCCTGTTAAATAATCCTGATTTCAATAATGACCAAAATAATCGTGATTATGATTTTTCTTCCATAATCGAGCCACCCTGCTCAAACTAAACACAATGTTTTGATTAATTATTAAATCATCAACTAACGCCGGTTGACCGACTTCAAATGTATGCTGGCAGCTAGTTGTGACTGCCCTCTGCTGGAATTTAATGTAACTGAATGCAACTGGATAGCATCAGCTTACAAGAAGTTGCATCCAAATGCATCCATTCAATTGATTTTATTAGGTAAATTAAATATTTTCTGCAGTATAAAAAAAGTTTAAATGAGAAAAAAAAAGAGACAACAGTGGGATGAGGGCACTTACTCTGTAGTGGGCCAGCTGCAGGGCAATCTGGATGAAGGCATCGGGACTAGTGCGGCACTTCTTAATTAGTCCCTTTCCAAAGTTAGTGAAGGGGATAATGTCACAGTCCACATCATCTGCCAGAGTTCTGGCTACTGTGAAAGAGCTCTCGATGACCTCTTGGCACTAGAGGAATAAAGATGACATAACTGTACACTCCCCTCCAAAAGTATTCGAACAGTGAGGCCAATCCCTTTATTTTTGCTGTAAAAATCAATATGAATCAAAACATGAACATCTCAGCTTTTATTTCCAGGTATTTACATCTGGATCTGATACACAGTTCAGAAGATGATACCTTTTGTCTGAAACCACCCATTTTTCTTGTGAGTAAAAGTCTCAGAACAGATAAACTTAAAATAGACTGCAAATAACTTGTTTCTAATAAATGCATCAAGCCTGTGACCCACTGCCATCACTAAAGTTTTGTATTCTTTTGTGATGCTTTTCCAGGCTTTCACTGCAGTCCTCTTTCAGTTGTTGTTTGTTTTGGGGAGTGACTCTCTTTAGTCTTCTCTTTAGCTGGTAAAATGCATGCTCTGTAGAAGGGCTGGGCAAACTTTTTGGCTTTGGGGCCACATTGACTTTTTGAAATTTGACAGACAGGCTGGGGCCAGCACCAGATGCATACATATCAAACGTAAACATTAAAAGAGGCATTACAGTGTTAATAGTTAAATTTACTTTTAGTGGGAACAGTGTTGTTTTTGCCAGTGAACTGAAGTCTGGTGTTAGTTTTGTTGTAGCCATTCTCAGAATCCTCGACATCAGTCATAATTATGATATGATTTGACTTGATGTTGATATGATGATATGATTCGACTTGGGCAAGTCTGTACCAATCTTTGGTGGACCGGATTAAAGAGATCAACGGGCCGGGTGTGGCCCTTGGGCCGTAGTTTGCCCGCCCCTGCTCTTTAGGGTTTAGGTCTGGAGATTGACTAGGCCATTCTAAAACTTCCCACTTCCTGCTCCTAATGAACTCCTTTGTAGTTTTGGCAGTGTGTTTTGGGCCATTCTCTTGATGCATGATGAAGGCTCTCCCAATCAGTTTGGTTGCATCTTTCTGTAAATTCCTGACTCATGAGTTCATTGTACTGCTGCCATCATGCATGACATCATCAATAAAGATTAATGAGCCCGTCCCAGAAGACCCTGTTCTTCTTGCTAATTAGTCGTCTACATCTTCTGGTGAAGCCTCTGCACTTTTGTTCATGAAGTCTTCTGCGAAAAGCAGATTGAGATACCTTCACGTCTGCCCTCTGGAGGTTGTTGCTGATGTCACTAACAGTAGTTTTAGGGTCTTTCTTTACAGCACGGTCTGCCTGTTTGATATCTGTTACTTAGTCTATTGGTGACAATTTTCTTCCTCAGGACATTCCAGATGCTTGTACTGGCTGCGGCCAATTGTTTTTCACCCATAGACAGCTCTCTGATTTTCATGTTGATTACTCCTCTAACTATAAATGCACAGTCTGACAGGCAAAACCCAAATCTGAAACTGAGTGTAGACATTCAATGCTATTTATTGTTTGAATAATCAATACCACAGGACACAACTGGGAAAGAAAACACACCTGTCAGTCCAATATTTTTACTGACAGAAAAAAAAATGGTGCCATCTTCTGAACTGTGAATCAGATCCAGATGTAAATACCTGGAAATAAAAGCTGAGATGTTGATTTTCTTTTGTCTCATTTTCATCTTTTAATGTCAAAGCCAAATGTTTTCAGTCTACAGCAAAAATAAAAGGGACTGGTCTCACTGGTCCAATACTTTTGGAGTCAATGTTTCACTGAGATGACAAAAATATATATTCATGATGCATTTTATAAAAAAAAAAAAGTGAGATTACTAAAAGTGAGCTATTATTAAACTAGTTAGCGCAGTTATTTTGTTGCCAGAAACAAATGTTTGCATCTAAACATCTTCACAGATAATTAAATGCCAGCTCTGGTATACTTATTTATGCTACCACCAGAGGGTAGCCAAGCTCCGTTAATATCAAATTCAGTTTTCTAGTACTTACCTCAGCAGGGACGTCCCATTGCAGCCTTTGAGGGCCAGGCAGGTTAGGATGAGGCTGCCCAACACAGTGACCATCTTCAGTATATCCCAGCTTAGGGTCCATGGAAAGTACATGCTGCAAGACAGTCGCATTTTAAATCAACTGACTCCACATTTCTTCTGTATTTTTCATTTAATTTCAATTAATGATAATGTTGTTAACTATATTTTTTCCTTGTGTTGTCATTTTTCTTATGACTGAAGACATCCTGACAGTCAGGTCCATTAGTATTTGAACAATGATACAATTTTTGTCATTTTGCTTCTGTTCACCACCATGTACACAGATTTTAAATGAAATAATTCGTTTTGATACTTGGGATAAAAACCATTTGTAGTAAATAACTGACTGAGGGATAGAAACCCACGGACATCACCACATGCTGTTTTTCTTCCCTTAAGATGCTCTGCTAGACCTTTAATGCAGTCACCTTCAGTTGCCACTTGTCTGTGGGTCTCTGCCCTCTGTTTTGTCTTCAGTAACCTAAAAGCATACTCTGTTGGGTCGAGATCTGGTGACTGACTCAACCATTGAAGAATTTTTTTTGAGTCATTATCTATTTGCATGAAGCACTGTCGTGATCACTCTGTAACATCTGGCTGAATCTGAGCAAAGAATATAGCTCTGTACACTTCAGTGTAGGCTGCTACTATCACCAGTCACTTCATAAATAAACACTAGTGGCCCCATTGGGACATGGGCTGCCAACATGCCCATGTCCATGTCTGCAACATATTTGACAGATGATGTGGTATACTTTGGATCACGAGCTATTTCTCTCCTTCTCCATACTTTTCTCTTCTCATCATCCCAGTACAAGTTCATCTTGGTTTCATCTGTCCAAAGGAATTTTTTTCTTTTCAGAACTGTTCAAAAGTCTAATTTGGCCTCCTTGTTCTTAATGAGTGGTTTGCACTTTGTTGCAAACCCTCTGCATGTACATTCATGAAGGCATCTTTTGATGGTAGACTTTGAAAATAACACTCCTACCTCCTGACTTGGCTGTATTGGTTGTCTTTGGTAGTCTCCCAGGTGTTTTGAGGACCACTAAATTCTTGGTTTTACAAATGCACCAGACTGTTGGTTTGGTTACTCTTAAAGTTTTTGCTATCTCTGATTGTTTGATTTAAAATCCAATGTAGTGGTAAACGCAGGCATAATTATAAAGCTTTTGCCCAAATATTTATGGCTCTAACTGTACAATATTTTTTGCCATTATTATTATTATTATTATTATTATTAGATACTGTATTTATTTTTTCAACAAAAAATACTGACATACCTCCCACAGATGGCCAATAATTGGAGCATCTGCCCAGGAATGCTCTGCATTTAGTCCCATGGTGCCACTCTTGAAAACTATCAGATTAAAGGACTTATCAAACCACCTAAAGGATTACAAAGTATAAATAAGTTAATTTATAAATGGGTTAATGCCACAAACCTACTGACAACTGGCATTAAAATCTATAAAATTTGTGCCCACCTGTCATAGCATTTTCCATGGAGCAGGGACTTGGCGTAACTGTCCAGAGACGTGACTGGGTTATCTGCATCGTAACGCTGCTTTGTGTCATCAAGAGTAACGAAGAATGCTGCCTTTTCTATGGCATCGAGAGACTGCTTGTTCTTACCACGACTGAAGTATGTCTCACGGGCCTTTGCCCAAGGGGTCCTAAGAAGGTAAAAAACAGAAAATCTGTTATTGGTAGAATTCAAAAAGTACAGCATAGACATAACTGCATGAGTGTAAAATATATATCTTTTTAAACGTTCAACAAGCAGGATCTAAGATCCCTTTTGTTACTTTACAGTAGTTTCAGACACATTTCTTTAAGCATGTTACACGAGTACATGCTTACATTTTCTTCATTAGTATGGGAAAAGTGTGAGCAGCGGTCCTAAACACCTGTGGCTCGTTTACCAGTGATCTCTCTTGCATTTAATGGCCAGCTTTAGCCTCCTGTCTTTGCCGAGTGTCAGCTAACCGTTGTTAGTTATTAATTTGTGTTCGTGTTTTGCGAAAGATTTTAGTGATCAACCTCCTAGCTACTTACCTGTACCGTTGGAACTGGCTACCTCTTAATTCATCATGGAAATCCTCATTCCTCTCCTGCCTGCCTACCCTCCTGGAAAAGCTTTGGAGTCACTGCAA
Organism: Pterophyllum scalare; assembly: GCA_024447675.2. Taxonomy (NCBI): domain Eukaryota; kingdom Metazoa; phylum Chordata; class Actinopteri; order Cichliformes; family Cichlidae; genus Pterophyllum; species Pterophyllum scalare. The sequence continues at coordinate 84,843 of JAMQGT020006480.1, forward strand.
CATCTCACCTTCCCCATCTCCAGGGTCCACCGCTGTTATCCTCAAGTAAGCTGCTCCAGTCTCATTTTTCTCTCACCCCTGGCAAGACCTACTAGCAATGGCTCTATCCCTTTGCTATCAAAAGACAGATCAGAACTCCTGGCCAATGATGACTCAGTCATCGCTGGAGTGAGCATTTTAAAGATCTGCTAAATGAGAACTCCAAGGTTTGACGAAAAAATGTTTGATTACGTCCCACAACTGCCCATCTGAGATGACCTAGGAAACATGCCTAACTTGGAGGAGTTACAGAAAGCCATCAGTCAGATAAAGAATAAAGCCGCCCGCCAAGATATTTATGTATGGAGGTCCTGCGCTAACCCAGCAGTTACATGTTTGGATTATCAAGATCTGGGAAAAGCAATTCCTGCAGACCTCAAAGATGCCCTCATTGATCCCTTTTTCAAAGAAAGAGGATAAGACCAAAATATATGGTCGCCTACTCACCCGCTGAGACACCCGGCATCCCTGTTAAAAGCTTCACATGGTGAACGACCGCCATTGTGGACTGTCTTATCTAAAATTGGACTCCCTACTAATTTCATTAGCATCCTTCAGCTACTACATGGTGGCATGATGGCCACCATAATGACAAAGAATGGATCTGGAAATAAGCCTTTCAACATACCTACTAGTACTCAAGCAAGGGTGCGTGTTTGTTTTCAATTTTCATTTCAAATCATCTACACAATGGATGGAAAGCTCTTTCACCTAAGCAATACGTAACTGAACCAAGCACAA
>JAMQGT020006482.1:0-30000 GCA_024447675.2 Pterophyllum scalare
GGCCACTCCATTTTTTTTTCATAGTAGCAAAACTGAAATGTAGTGAATGTCAATGCAGTGTCCTCTTTAAAACCTCTGAGTGTGGCTGATTCATTGAGGTGTTACATTATTAAAGACTGAACCGTAGGAGAGGGGAGTGAATGGAGTTTTTGTGCTGTAGGTTCTGCAGGAGAGCCAGGAGATGGCAGTCTTATTCCACTAGTCAAACCTCATTGTGTTTAATGTTGCCCCTTTCTCTGACTGTCTTCTAGTATTTGGCATGCAGTATTGTCATGGGACTGAATTTGCAGTTAATGTGTGTGGCACATATATGTATGTAGACAACATAAAGTGGGGAGGGTCAGTTTTATTATCTGTAAATTTGACACGTTCTAGAAACAAAACTTTACAATAAAAATACTAAATATACCAGCTAACAAAATGATGCATAACACAGAGATTTAAATGAAAGGTTCTCATTAAAATGATAATTCAGTCACTGTCCATATTTATTTTTATGGACTTTCTCTTCACTAATGTGTGTGTGTGTGTTTTACAATGGACACTAGATTCATCCTCACTGGTTACTTTGGTGTATTTTGAGGATCACATAGTCTGACAGCTGTGCTTAAAGCTTTTTAACAGGCACTAATGACAAAGACGTCCATTCATCCCACAGGAACTGAGCAGCGTGAACTACCTGGAGCTGTACCGCGTGGCCGACCTGTTCCACCTCCCCACCTTAGAGGAGGCCGTGGTGGGCTTCCTGGTGGAGCATCTGTCTGAGCTGAGCCAGAGCCGGCAGGACGAGGCCCTGCAGCTGCCCTACCGCCTCCTCAGGGAGGTGCTGAAGAGCGACCGTCTCACCTCTCTGAGCGAGGAGGAGATATGGAAGGTACGAGATGCATGAGATGCAGCACTGAACTGTTAAAGCATAGCTTTGTGGTAATAAAGCGTGAAAAAAACAATCATCTGTGCTTGTAAATCTGAACAAATTGCATCTTGGCACTGAACTTATCTGTATATAGATATATTAAACACACACACACACACACTCACACACACAGAGAAATGCATGATACACATAGCAGACGTTCAGACTAATAAACAAGAAATCAAACACCACCATCTGCATCTCATATACTGTTTGTTTATATTAATGACAATATGCAATATGAAGGACCGCTTCTGACCGTGTGTTAAACTGTCAGTCCATGCATCCAAGGAAGCATGCGTGTGATGAACTGCTGGGATTGTGGAGTGAAGCGGCAGTGCAGGGTGGGACTTGCCGTTTTGACTGTTCATTTGCTCCAATCAGCCCCCGCACCACCACCCCCTCAGTTCTTTCTCCCTCTCTTTCTTTCTCCCCTTCTCTTCTCTGATTAGGCCCACCGCGGCTCCATCAAGGCCCCAATCCCCCAGCTGTCACTCGGCCGCCCGTCTGATTGAAAACAATCAGGCCTCTGATGGCACAATTACCCTGACCCTTTAGCCAGCCACCGCCGCCATAATCAGCCTCTGATTAGGCTGCTTTGGGCCTCCTTCACTTCACCCAGAAGGTTAATTTGGGCATCAGACGGAAGCGAACGGCAAGCGGGGGCTGTCGTCCGAAAGGGGTGGTGTGCTGGAGGGTGGTGGGGTGCACGCCAATACCGGACTGACCTAGCTCAGGCGTCAATCATCGTCACTCAGAGTTTTCTTAGAGCCTCTCGTGCTCTGGAAATCACATTTTCTTTGGCTTTGTTTTCCCCCCTCTCTCTCTCTCTCTCTCTCTCTCTCTCTTTCTTTCTTGCCACCCTTCGCTCTGCCTTTCTGTAGCCTCCCCTCCTCCCCTCACTATCTCTTTCCCTCACCCTCACCCTCTCCTTCTCTCTCTCTCTCGCACTTCCTCTTTCAGTGTGGAGGGGAAGCAGGGAGGAGTTGATTTATTCTGTGCCCCGAGGAAGTTGTGTGATGCAGCGTGACCTTCACAGTCAGCTGCCGTAGTGCGCGCACTCTCCAAGCACACACACACACACACACAAACTCACGCACACACACTGTCACTTCAGAGCGCTGAGGAGGAGAGAGGCGGGGTGAGCAGTAGAGGAAAGGGAGGAAGAGACAGCAGAGTGGCACAGTTACCACAAAAAGACAGAAGCCTGACTTGCATGTTTGTTGCATATTCACACCTTTGGAGGGGACTGAAGGGGAAATGAGGAAAAGAAGGCTTCCTCTGGATAGCAAAGACAAGGCACGCATCAAGTATGTGTGCATACATAACACCCTGAATCCTGTATTATCATTGCAGCTGTGACATTGCCAGTTTTCCCTGATTTGTTCTTGGCCATCCTTGTGTCCCTTTCCCTCTAAAATCTTGCCTCTATTCCACTGTAATAAGCTCTCAGTCTCTGCACAGATTGCGCTAACAACCACTTTGTTTTCCTGATAATGGTATCAGTGATCTCCAGTCATCTCGCCCACATTCACACCTCGTCGCAGCTAAATAACCTTCCATCGCTCTCAAGTTCAATTAAATCCCTTCCCTGCTACCCAGTTCGCCCGCATTAAACAAAGGAGGCTGCCTGTGGATATTTACAGTCTGAATATTGAATGCTGCTGATTAATAAATGCCTGTGTGTATGTGTGTGTTGGCAACCATGGCTGTAGTGCTGGCTCAATCTTGCCACAATAGCCTATAGGTGAAAAAAATCCTGATTAGCAGTCCTTCAGTGTTTTCTTTTTTTTTTCCATCTTTCATACTGACTCTTTCCTTTCACGCTTCCCTCTTATCCTAACATCTTTCCTACTTTGCCTTTTGAAGTGACTGCATGAAAAATGACTTGGCCAGGGAGCCTTTTGTTTCTCATTTAAAAAAGTAAAAGAAAAGAAAAGCAAAGCCATATTAAATTCAAATAATTTTATCATCAATAATACATGAAAGAAGGGAACACTCCATGAATTTAAGATGATGTAACCAAATTTAAACCATAATATTGTAGCCGTGTAATAATTGAACAGTTACTAACTTGTACATTAAAAGTGAATTAACAGTTTTTAAATTTATGGAAACATAACGTGGTGAATATTGTAGTAACTGTTAGTCCATCAGTTGATGCTGCTGAATGAATGATCTGGGATGTGCATATTACAGACTAACTTCTCTAACTGTTCTCTCTTCTTTCTGTATTTAGTTGGTTGTTCTGTGGCTGAGAACACGACTGTCGCTACCAGTACACTGAGGATCTTCTCCAACACGTCCGCTACGGCCTGATGGATGTCCCCACACTGCACCACCTTTCCCGTAGCCATTCTCTGGTCCAGTCTAGCCCTACTGCTGCTGCTCTGGTGGATGAGGCCCTGGACTACCACCACGCCATCTTCGCTCAGCCCCTCCACCAGTCAGCCCGCACCAGGCCACGCTTCCAGTCCCTCACCCTCTACATAGTTGGAGGTCGGAAGCGGGAGGTGAGCAGAGTCCGGGAGCTGCGGTACTTCAACCCAGCTGCGCAGGAGCACGTACGAGTGGCAGGCGGGTCGAACTGGTGCGAGTTGGCCCCCATGCCCACTGGACGCAGCCACCACTGTGTGGCTGTAATGGGGAACTTCCTGTTTGTTGTGGGTGGGGAGGTGGAGCATGCTACTGGGAGGACATGTGCAGTAAGGACTGCCTGTAGATATGACCCCAGGGGCAACCGTTGGACTGAGATTGCCCCCATGAAGGCATGCAGGGAACACTTTGTCCTGGGAGCTCTGGGGCAGTACCTATATGCAGTGGGGGGCAGGAATGAGCTGAGACAGGTGCTGCCCTCTGTGGAGCGTTACTGTCCCAAGAGGAACAAATGGATGTTTGTCCAGCCCTTTGACCGCTCTCTGTCCTGCCATGCCGGCTGTGTGGCTGACAACCTGCTCTGGGTCTCAGGTACACAAGGACAGGGAACACAGCCTCAACCTGCACACTCTACTATATATATATATATATATATATATATATATATATATATATATATATATATATATATATATATGTATATATATATAAAATAAGTAATTCTACTACTTAGTTCACATCTTTACTCACATTTGCACGTCACTGCCAAAAAGTCTGAGGTGTTTGTTTATGTTCCAGGTGGGGTGACAAATACTGCTCAGTACCAAAACCGGCTGATGGTTTATGACCCAGAACAGGTAGGTATGGACTGATGGAATTTGTTTTGGTGTATTGAGGAAATGTGCTTACAGTTATTTTTCCCAATTACAGCTGTATATACTTTATCACTGGCCATACTCCAAAGCATACCAAAGCCAAGTCCAGTCAGTATATTCATATAAGCTAAAAACAAAGTGACTGGGTAACGTGGAATAGGCTGCTGACAAACTTATAGAGAAATATTATCTACAGTCTACAGTTTTCTTCTCCAGTGGCTGTATTTTAACACACTGATTTGATTTTACTGACAGTGACTTTACTTCATTCACTCCCCCTCCCCTCATCAGCAGCAAACAGCTGTGTTCAGTAAAAAAACACCCCCCCCATCTGATTACACCCTCTCACACACTACCTGCCCAGATCCAGAACAGCTGACATGCAAAATTTGCCTCAAGCTTCAACACCCCCCACCCCCACCCCCAGGACTTCTGGAGACCAAATATGAGTTAGAAGAGATTATTTGAGCTAATTTTTTTTTCACTTGTTAAGAAATCGAACTCCAAATGGGCATCTGCAGGGCTGAACTGCTTGGTAAAGCATTTTGGTTGATAATATTTCAGTGCTTACATCTTGTTGTGTTGCTTCTGTATCAAATCATTTAGTAAAGATTTGGATGTATTGCTGTAAAGCATAAAAAGAATTGTTAAACTTTATACATCGAGGGGCAAAACTCCAGCAATCCTTGGAGTATAAAGAGCGAACTTACTGTGAGACTGATCCTGATAAAGTTGGTAAAGTTTGTAAAAAAGTTTATCAATTATTGTTGAATGATGATGCAGGACAGACTTTTTTGGGGGGGGGAAATAACAGTGTAATAATAATGGAGTGTTTTTTCCACCCAGAGATGCAGACCTTATGTTCACCATGATGGATGGCACAACAGGCAGGTGTCAAGTGTCTGCTAATTGATTTTCACAACATATGGAATCAATAGAAAATCACTGGCACTCTGATAAATAGTAAAAGCAGATTAAAATGAAGTCCCCAAACTCTACAACCTACTTCACCTTCAGTGGTGAATCATAATTAATCATGTCTGTGGTGTGCAGAAAAAGCAAAACCATGAAAGAGGTACTGGCCAGTGGGGCCAGATATTCTCTGCAGGGAGCTTTTATCCTGAATCATATTTTGTTTTCATTTCATTTCATCGTGGATTTAAAAAACAACTATGTTTCTAAACGCAGTAAAGTGCAAATAAAAATTGTAAGACAGATACATAAAACGTTACAAATTAGAAAAGTTTATATATACTCTTACATAATTTGATGGTGACAACATGTTGGCGCAACAGAAGACTGAAGGTGTTGTCTAATTAATTAAGTCAATTAGCAAGATTTCAGAGAGAAGACAGTAACAAGACTGAGTATGAGAAGAGCATCCCAGAGAAGTAAAAATGAGGATGGGTTCACCACTCTGTGGAAAACTGCATGGGTGTAACCATTTAAGAATAACAGTGTAAAATAGCATCATGTACATAATGTTATCAAATGATTGAGAAGCCAGAGAAACGTGGGGGAGTGCACTGGTGCACATGGCATGATTGACCCGTGCATCTGTGAGGGCACAATTACTGAAATTACAGTCATGTGAGAAAGTTTTGGTTCAGTAGCTGTAAAATCACATGCAGAGGAGCTCATGGTCGACTGCAATGCACCCAGATACCTGTGGCTGCAAAACAAACCCAAATCGTCGCCCCCTCTGCCACCGTGCTTCACAGGTGTCGATGAGGTGTTTGGTTTTCCCCAAGTGTGGTGCTGAGCATTATGGCCAAATGTCTCCACTTTGGTGAACAGATACCTGAATGCTCCAGACAAAGCAAACTGCCAGAACCGCCATTTTTTTATAGAGGTGGTCACACTTGCTGAGGGTGTACTTGCGGATAGGTTTCTCATTGTACTGTATGGAGGCCCTTGGTATACTATTTCTGTACTATTTTAATTAAATATAGGCTTTGAGTGATTTGCAAATCATTGCATTGCATTTTTATTCACACATTACACACTGTCCCAGCTTATTCTGAAATGAATTTGTGAATTTAACATTTCTGCGTGCAGTAGTCACACACAACTCACTGCACTGGAATGTAGTGGGCCAAGCTGCAGCTCTGTTGTGTTTTAATATAAGGCAGCTGTTAAAGGCTGTATATAGCATGAGGGGGGTATGCAGGGCGTGTGTGCATAGTGCGCATATCCATATGGGTCTGTGTTTGTACATGTCTGCGTGGAAGTGAGGGAATGAAGAAACGAGTGAAAGAGAGAGGAAGAGAGTCTCATTTGTATTCACTATGAATCTACATTCACCTGCCAGAGCAACAGCAACCCCCCACCCACTCTACCCTCAACAGATGGCCACCCAGCTCCCAGCAGACACACACACACACACTTTCTCTCTCATTCTCTGCCTCAATCAAGCACTCACACGCACGCACACACACACACACACAAACGGACAGAAAATACACTTCGCCACACTTGGTGAAATGAGCAGGGATCCTCGGTGTAAAATGGAGTGGCTGAAACATATGATTAGAAATAGGGAGGGAAGTCATTAGTACAAACCTGAGCTCCAGTGTCACGTTATTTATCTAGCACTGAGCATACATCAATTACCCATGCATGGATATGCTTAAATATTAATCTTTTTATTCATCCGTCTTCCCTTTCCACCCTTGCTGTTTCTCTCTACCTCCCTGTTTGTACTACACCTCTCATTTTATCCCCTTTTCCCTTCAATTCCATCTGCTATCCCTTCCCCTCACCTACTCTCCACCACCTTCACCTCCTCCTCAGGACCAGTGGTTGGCCCGCAGTCCCATGTTGCAGAGACGAGTGTACCACGTCATGGCGGCGGTGAGGAGGCAGCTGTACGTGCTGGGCGGGAACGACCTGGATTACAACAATGACCGCATCTTGGTCCGCCACATCGACTCCTATAACATGGACCTGGATCAGTGGACACGTTGCTCCTTCAGCCTCCTCACAGGTGGGCGAAGTGATGAAGCCACCATGTGAGCATGCATGTACGCAAATAACTGTTTGACCTGCTGAAATGCTCCATTAGACAGAAATGGCAGAAGCACCGCATGTGACATGGAAATAGCAGCTTTGTTGCAGAGAGTTAGAGGAGATGGCTGATACCACTCTCACATCTGCGCTAATATAAAGCTATTGTCGGGAGATGGTCAGATTAATTTAGATAAAGAATAGAAGTGGAGGACAATGGTTAACTGACTCTATCAAGGAATATTTGCCTCGACTGTTTCCCTGACAGGATCGTGAAATTCACTGCACCTAGTCAAGAAACAGTCTGTTCTACAATCCTTAAATTGGAAGGCTTAAACAAACCATATATAGGATGTGAATAGTAGGCTTTAATGGACCACAAGACCCACTGCCTTATGTTCGACTATTAGTAGTGACAAAGAAAGTGGGAAATGGCAACAAATTTAGCAGCTTCTCTCATCTTTATTGCATAAATGAGTTTATAGTTTCCTGGCCAATAACTTTACCATTTTTGGTTGGTTAGTTTTGGCCAGGGCAGGAAGATGTTACACTGAAAATCCCACTGAGTGAGATCTGCCCTTCCCCGTACAGATAAAGTCTGAGTAACCCGGCTATCATAGCAACATGTTGAAATTTCTGTGTTCAGCAGCTAAGGAGCCAGACTCATCAGGAACCTGTGGAGTCCTAAAACAGAGCTTAAAAAGCGAGTGGCAAGCAACAAAGCCACCTGAGACATACGGTGTTGTGCAAAAGTCAAGAGCCGCCACTCATCAACGCACGTTGTTACTAGCAGCCTGTTGCAAAACACATAAGTTGTTCCCATTTCTGTAGGTGAATCTATGAAAATTGCCAAAGATAACACCGTTTGACAGACATAAAATGATATTTTTTTGCACCAACAAAGTGATTCCCAAAGAGCTCCTAGCAGAAAACTTGGCTTATCCTAGCACTGCTGCGTAAGGCGTCCTTAAAAAGTTCTGAAGAAACAGGGCAAATGAACAAAAGAAGTGGCCAGCCGAAAAACTCTCTACAGCAGATGAACAGTATCTGAAAGTCAAGTCCTTAAGGAACAGATGCCAAATGACTCAAGAACTGGGCTCTCAAGACTTCTGCACAGTACCTTATCTTACATTTTGAGCCAAACTTTGATAGTTTTTGTAATATCAGGCAAGATAAAAAGGTATTACTCCCAAATTGAAAGAGCATTTAGTGACATTAGAGCACCAACGTGATGACTAATAACAGGTCGATGCTTAGGCCACTGCCGATCAAACTTTTTTTCGAAGTTTAACTTTTAATTGCTCTTTATGTAGTCATGAATCTTTGATGGCAAGCACTTCTGAAAACAAGCTTTCAGCGGCTTTAATGCTAATCTATCTGGAACACAATATATTTTTAACGCAATTATGTACTGTACATATGTGGTGCTTGGAAACGTAGGCTGAGTATAACTCTCTGCTTTGCCCTCCTCTCATTAAATTAAAAACACAACACATAATGCCTCCCTGTTGGCTGTGAGTAGGCGGTAGGATGATATACAATTAAAACATATAGAGGATATGTCTGCTTTGGACCTGAGGCTATGTTGCACCTTTTAGCCTCCAGGGTAGTGGTGGGATTGAATACAAGCAAGTGGCAAGACAATCTGTCATGCACACACTGTAGGATGTGGTCTTGTTTTCATATTACAGGCTTTAAATTCTGGGTGACTTTACTATTCTTTCCTCCTCCTCCTCTGCACTCCTGCTTGACTTTACTCATTTGTTCTCAGATCTTTCCCCCTATTGTATCTGTAAAAGTTTAAAGACAAAGTCACAGAAAGAGAACAATCTGCGCTCTCCATACACTCCCACCCTTGCCCCATCTTTCTCCCATTTATCTCTCTCTCTGCCTCTTGGGGGATGTGGAAATCATATTGTTGGAATGCCCTGTGCGTGGCGCAGTGAGGCATTGTGTCGTCTCTGTCCTCATCAGGTCAAAACGAGTCTGGAGTAGCCGTCCACGACGAGAGGATCTACGTGGTTGGAGGATACTCTATCTGGACCAATGAGCCTCTGGCGTGCATTCAGGTGAGACTTCAGAGTGAAGACAGGTGATTTAATAAAGACGTCTCTACTTTGTGTGTAGAGGCAAAGCAGGAAGATGAAGTATGGTTGAATGTAAATCCAGTCTAACCCACTACCTCCTGGTTAATGGTGAGAATTCTCCAGGAAGAACCTCATCAGCTTTTAATGGCTCATAAATCTAAAGATAAAGGAGCGTTCTAGCTGGAAAGTAGTGACTCTGGTATAAAGAGTTCTAACAATAGTAGTCAGCATTCATTAACAGGCCATCAATTTTTTAAAATTAAAATAGGCAAGTATCTGTTAACTCTCCCGAGGCTGAAATGTATATTTGTATTAAATTTCATGCCTCATGGTGGTGCCAAAGGGAAAGACATTGTTATTACTATTTACTGGACCATTGCCATCGCTACAGCTGTGCCATATACTATGAGTTTCCTCTTTCCAGGTGCTGGATCTGAGCACGGAGGGAAAAGAGGAGGTTTTCTACGGGCCAACGTTGCCATTTGCCTCCAATGGGATAGCAGCCTGTTTCCTCCCTGCTCCTTACTTCACCTGCCCAAACCTACAGACTCTACAAGTACCCCATCACAGGATAGGTGCAGTTTAACCCACTGCTTTACAAAGTATCAGAAAACCAGAACACATGGATGGAAAAACCACTGACAAAAAAAAAGAGGAAAAAAAAGTACTTGATTACTGGACTCAATCTGGAACATGCCACCTCTGACACCCAAATGTAATAATGGTACTTTCCTGACAAGAGCCGTGTTATTTAAGCTATTTAAGGTTCTAGGAACAAGCTGCTTTTGTTGTGTTTCCAAAACACTGAGACATCATGACCACTGAAGACACAAGGAGCAAATGGGAACATACATCTTGAGGGAAAAGGAATTTAAAGAAAAGAAAAAAAAAAAGAAAGTCAGTCATACTAACAGCTAATAGACATTTGGTACTGACCTGCTCAACTGTCCATGGGATGGTAATGAAACTGCAGTTTTTGTAACCCATTAAAGTATTGTAGGAGCTTTTCTAGCTATAATTGCTGTATAACACCTCCATCTAATCTCTGTAATCACTTTGGTAGTGTGAAGAACAGCCTGCTTTTCTTATCGCCCCGTTGGTACTTGGGTTCACAAGTGTCAACCGCCCAAGGTTCAAGCTCATCAGTGCATAAATGACCATCTTTTTTTTAAATCAAATAAGGTACAAAGAAAGAAAAAAAAAAGGTTGAAGAATGAATTTTCTGTAACAACAGTGAGATTTCTTAATACACTCAGGACCTAAGACTGTTTGTGTTCTAATGAATGTCTAGTCTTTGTCATTATTCACCAAATATCTGTGTGTATATGTACCATACTGCATTATGCTGATTTTCCAAAACACGCTTTGACCAAAAGAGAGAGAAAGCGATCCCCGCACCTCCCCGTGTCTGTCAAAAGCAATCTGTCTGAGTGAATGTCTGGAAACTTTGTGCAGAATAAAGATGCAAATGGAGAAGCAAAAAAAAAAAAAGAAGTGCAGGAGTGTGTTCTGTTAAGAACAGTAGTAGTTCTAAGAGTGGGGGGTGGGAAGAAAAGTGACTGTTCTTTAGTGGGAATTATTTAGCAACAATAGATAATTGCACACTAATTTAAAGCACCACCTCAGACGCTTTCTTTATGCACAAATTCTCCAACCACCGCTGATGCTGCTGGAGAAAGAGGAATGTGATGCAGCAGAAAGCTCCTTAGATAAAGATGAGGAGATGCATTGCAGTTTGATGAGGCTGGAAAATGACTAGCAATGACAGAAAATGAGACTTGGTGATTGTGGGAGACAGGAGTGAGACTTCACGTGATTAGGTGCAAACTAGAAAGGGATTGGAAGAGATTGCTACAACTTGGAAAGCAGAGAGAGGCAGAGAGAGGCAGAGAGAGAGAGAGAGAGAGAGAGAGAAAGAGAGAGAGAGAGAGAGAACAAACAGTACTTCTTCCTTTGCTCCCCTTTTTTGGGTTGTGGTACTGAACTCACTGGGCCTATCAAATCTGTAATTCTGACTGCTGAGCAGACAGATGCAGCACCTGATACTATAATCACAAATAATGTGCGCTCACTTCACATTCTTCCTTTCTTTTACTATAGAAAAGAAATGAAAAGGTGGAAAGACTGGCATGTGGCCATTTTCATATTTATTGTTACATTTTTAAATCAGTAACTGTGCATCTCCCAAAATGCAAAGCTGCACCTCTTTACACTATGTACATATCTACAGCCAGGTGATATTAAGCTTTTCAGCCATGATTGGACCTTCAGTTGAACACTCAACTGATGACACATTGTCGAAACCTTCTACAAATCCTTTCTGTGCTTTAACGACTGCATTTGAGTTTTCAGGAATGACAGCTGATGCTAAACATAAATTAAACACTCATACTTTCCAAGACACCGTCATAGGCAGCACTGACACACTTTATAAAAACAAACAAACAAACAAATAATGAAATTTTGCAAAAATTAAAATATACAACTAAGGAGGGATTCTTGGAGGTTGTGGCAGGTCCTGGAGCAGGTCTCTCTTTTCTGGAAAAATTTTCACTCGCTTTCCAGACTGGTGATTTCAGCCTGCCCACTTTCCCCAAGGAGACCCAGCAGCTTCATATATGCACTCCTGTTACACAAACAAATGTGGCACATTAAGTAAGACACAGAGCGACTGAATCTTTCTACTACTGTATGCAACTCACACTTATCGTCTAGACCACTTAAAAATAGTTTAAAGTGATGAATGCCGTCTATGGCTTCCAGGATGTGATTCATATGCTTGCTCACCTCAAGGCGATGTTCTTGCCCAGTCCTCTTTTGTGTTCAGTGTTTCTCAGACTGAGAGACAGGTTGGGGATGAGAGCTTGAACCGCAGTGGGATCTAAAACTGCCACAATCTCCAAGACACCGTATACCTGCTTGTCATAGACGCCCTTGTTCTCTTCCACAAAGGACCTAAGAGCGTTGGGATGGCATACATGGTTTTAAAAAAAACAAAACAAAAAAGGATGGTGGCTACATCACTGCCTGTGAATACTGTGTATATTAAAAATGATATCACAAATAGTCAAATATTGTAAAATTTGAAGATGTATACAGCATTTAACACTACAAATAGTTACCGTAAGACCGTGATAATCTGGTCACATGGTGTCTCTGTAGATGCACCAGCGCATCGCTCAACCACAAGCTGTAAGGCATCTGTGCTCGTCTTTCTTACTGCACATACAAAAATAAATGAAATCACTTGATGTTACTGACATCAACAGACAAGGCCTGGTAAGTGTTGAGTATATAATGCGTTACGCTAATATGAGGTGAAGCCATTCAACTGACACTGTTATATAACAAGAGCACCGCTCGAGCTGGTTTGGACGCTCGGCTGATGGGGAATCGTAGTGGGGGAAGGTGGAGGTGTCAAGGTGGGTCTAGCTAGTCTTTCTGGAACAGACGCCGCCGACACCAAGGCTATGACACTAGCTCGACTTTAAGCACTCCGATTGCTGAAGTAGAGTACAAAAGTGCTATATAAGAACCAGTCCATTTACCACTTTAACTTCTACTTTAATCAATCAAGACTACAGTAAAACATAGACTATATAAACAAAAGTATTGGGACACCTACACTTTACACTCAATGACCCCCCCACTCTGTAACTTTATGTGGTCTGCTGCGTGTGGCTGTGGTTCCTAAATGCTTACATTCTGCAACAGCACCACTTACAGTTGACGTGGAAAATCTAGGAAAGAAGAAATCTCACAGACTGACTGGTGTCAGTAGTGGCATCATATCGCAGTACCACATTCAGTGAGCTCTTCAGAGTGACCCGCTTCTTTCACAAATGTTTGTAAAGGCTGACTGCATTGGTTAGGTGCTTGATTTTATACACCTGTGGCAAACAAACTACAAAAGAAAAAAAAAAACCTGCATGTAAAGATTAAGAGGTGTGACCTGATACTTTTGTCTATATAGTGTATAGTTAATATAAGATCTGAGTATTACAACAACACCTAGTTTACATGATTAGAGTTCTTGGGAGCTGGATTACATCGTCATTCTTTTATGCCACTAATATTAAACTGTTCATCTTCCTCTGCTGTGGACCATCCTCCCATGATTTAACTCAGTGAACTGTGATCATCGAAAGCCCACTGCTCTCTTTTTATAACATCTTCTGGATTGTTAGATCTGGTGATTATACAGTATTATACATAAGTTGTAGCCAGGGAAAACGAGTTAGAGGAGAACTATACTGCTATACTAAAACTTGGACCATAAAATAATTTAAGATTCAGATTGTCAGTCATACCCTGTGGCTCGCTGACCAGCATAATGCAGCGCAACAGAGAAGGGAGGGGCATAGTGAGGAGGGAGGGGTCTGAGTCAGTGTTTCGTCTCAGAAGCTCCAGCAGGAACATCAGGACAGACGCCAGGCGAGGAGGGGAGGCATGACCTTTGAACTGCAGGAAGCTCTGGCTGCAAACACAGGCAGAAATATTTCCAATAACTTTAATTAGTTTTACTTAAACTACTTAAAGTAATTAGTAGTTACTTTAAGTAGTTTATGTAGAAACATGGGTCATGCCATGTAAATCCTTTCACGGTTCTGCAGACCTACCAAAGCACCTCCAGGACGGTTCTCCTCAGAGCAACTCCATGGCTGGTTGGGTTGGCCTCACAGGCACTCAGAAGCACTGGATGGTTGGCAATAATGCCCACAGATGGCGAGGCAGGAAGGAAATGGTCCAAATATCTGCGAGTTACAGAGCGAAGCTGCTGCTTCAGGTAAACACCCTGGGACTGAGACATACTGGAGACCATGGACAGACCCTGGAAGAGAATAAACAGAAAGGTCTTCATTAATATAGTTAAGTTTATTTCTTTGATGTAATGTGTAAACGTTTAAACTGTCCAGACAGTATGTGTCTATGTGTGTATCTGCTACACATTTGTACCAACCTGTATATACAGAGGCAGGCTGTCTCTGAGAGCTTTGTCCTGCTGTGTGAGGTTGTGGGGAAGCAGCAGTCCATCTACAATGCGGAACAACAGCTGTTGTGCTTTTGACGTGGCCAGCAGGGGGCTCCAGTGCTTCACAATGCAGCCTGGTCACGCAGGAAAGACAGGCTTTTAGTCTCATTCAAAATTCCAATAATTCCTTGTTCCAGTCTTTGACTAGAGCTTTACAGTAATGGAGTATTATTCTGTGTGTATGCTATGATGTGTTTGAAATAGATGAACTTTGCACCTACCAACAGCCCAGTATGCCAGCTGTATTCCCTCTTGGTTCTTGCTGACCAGAGATGGTTTAATGTGCTTCAGGATGTCACCAATGTAGTCTAGGGCTGTGGTCACCATGGCTGAACGCTCAGACAAAGCCTTCAGTCCACTGTACACACTGCCTACAGCCTAACACAATGTGAAAGAACATAGGGACAGACACTGATGTCTATGATATGCTCAAAATGTGGCACATATAGTGCAGGCTTGTGTAAAGGTTACGTAAAGGTTTAGAGACGGTTTTTACTTAGACACAGCTTGACTTGAGTTATCTCAAAACTAACTTGCTGTAAAACTTAAAAATACCCAAAGATTAAAGAATTATTCCCCGGTGTGTCCATCACCTGCGTGCATATGTTACCTTGACGAACATCTCCAGGGCTACAGTGGGCTCTGGTCTGGTTGCTGTGGGATTAAGGCTGGCTCTTTGCAGAAGGCTATCCACTTCGGGTAGCCTCAGTACAAGACGGGTCAGCTCACACAGCTGTTGTTCCACAGCCCGGCCTGACGAATGCAAAAACACAGACACTCGTTATAAAGATAGCGCCTGTAACGGCTGCATGACCTCAGACACCTGTCTCCCCTGTGGATGGGTGTTCTGTTAACTGTAATTTCCCCATTGTAGGACTAATAAAGGTATTCATTCATTCATTCAAATGATAATGCAGTACACCGCCAAGTAAATGTAATCGTGTCCTTTAGGAATACGGAATTTAAAGAATACGTTCTTCTCAGAGCGGAGATGGAGTCATGCAACACTTCTAAAAATGTTTGAGGAGAAAAAGGGTCCCAGATTAAATATGTTTGCAACTGTGATTATGCGTTTTCATCACCAAAAAAACAAAAAAACAAACCTCCCTAGACAAATTGTGATGAATAAAAGTATAAATGCACATTCTCATTTGAGAAAGAGTGTTATTTGTAAAGTGAAGAGCCTTTTTTGCTTTGTGGGTTGAAACTGCTATTGAGTGCTGGTACCTGTTCGGTTGTCAGTCCCATCTGCGTTCTTGTGAAGGTGTTGCTGTAGAACACATCTGAACCAGGCCCTCACTGACAGGCTTTGTGCCGAACCTGACGCAGCAACACCAGGATCTCCACTCAGTGAGGACACCAGCTCACTGCGAAAGAAAGAGACACTGTGAAGATTTCCAAGGAGTTTTAATCTAAATAGTCATTATTTCATTTTATAAATTACATATTAGTAGAAGCATAAGATGAATGAAAATGCCTTTGGACTACAGCCTTACCTACTGAGCTATGTGGGCACTGTTTATTATTGGATGATTGTTATGCAGTGAAGAGGTGGAGTGTCTTGCATGGGCAACTGCCAGTACCTGACACTTCAGCTACAAGATATCAAAAGAGGAGCAGCTGAAGGACTGTTAATGCCCTGGGCACAAAACTGCATGCAACTGTTAATGATAATGACATTTATTTCCTCTAGATAGAGCCTGTAGTCCAAAGGCATTTTCATTCATCTTATGCTTCTACTAATATGTAATTTATAAAATGAAATAATGACTATTTAGATTAAAACTCCTTGGAAATCTTCACAGTGTCTCTTTCTTTCGCAGTGAGCTGGTGTCCTCACTGAGTGGAGATCCTGGTGTTGCTGCGTCAGGTTCGGCACAAAGCCTGTCAGTGAGGGCCTGGTTCAGATGTGTTCTACAGCAACACCTTCACAAGAACGCAGATGGGACTGACAACCGAACAGGTACCAGCACTCAATAGCAGTTTCAACCCACAAAGCAAAAAAGGCTCTTCACTTTACAAATAACACTCTTTCTCAAATGAGAATGTGCATTTATACTTTTATTCATCACAATTTGTCTAGGGAGGTTTGTTTTTTTGTTTTTTGGTGATGAAAACGCATAATCACAGTTGCAAACATATTTAATCTGGGACCCTTTTTCTCCTCAAACATTTTTAGAAGTGTTGCATGACTCCATCTCCGCTCTGAGAAGAACGTATTCTTTAAATTCCGTATTCCTAAAGGACACGATTACATTTACTTGGCGGTGTACTGCATTATCATTTGAATGAATGAATGAATACCTTTATTAGTCCTACAATGGGGAAATTACAGTTAACAGAACACCCATCCACAGGGGAGACAGGTGTCTGAGGTCATGCAGCCGTTACAGGCGCTATCTTTATAACGAGTGTCTGTGTTTTTGCATTCGTCAGGCCGGGCTGTGGAACAACAGCTGTGTGAGCTGACCCGTCTTGTACTGAGGCTACCCGAAGTGGATAGCCTTCTGCAAAGAGCCAGCCTTAATCCCACAGCAACCAGACCAGAGCCCACTGTAGCCCTGGAGATGTTCGTCAAGGTAACATATGCACGCAGGTGATGGACACACCGGGGAATAATTCTTTAATCTTTGGGTATTTTTAAGTTTTACAGCAAGTTAGTTTTGAGATAACTCAAGTCAAGCTGTGTCTAAGTAAAAACCGTCTCTAAACCTTTACGTAACCTTTACACAAGCCTGCACTATATGTGCCACATTTTGAGCATATCATAGACATCAGTGTCTGTCCCTATGTTCTTTCACATTGTGTTAGGCTGTAGGCAGTGTGTACAGTGGACTGAAGGCTTTGTCTGAGCGTTCAGCCATGGTGACCACAGCCCTAGACTACATTGGTGACATCCTGAAGCACATTAAACCATCTCTGGTCAGCAAGAACCAAGAGGGAATACAGCTGGCATACTGGGCTGTTGGTAGGTGCAAAGTTCATCTATTTCAAACACATCATAGCATACACACAGAATAATACTCCATTACTGTAAAGCTCTAGTCAAAGACTGGAACAAGGAATTATTGGAATTTTGAATGAGACTAAAAGCCTGTCTTTCCTGCGTGACCAGGCTGCATTGTGAAGCACTGGAGCCCCCTGCTGGCCACGTCAAAAGCACAACAGCTGTTGTTCCGCATTGTAGATGGACTGCTGCTTCCCCACAACCTCACACAGCAGGACAAAGCTCTCAGAGACAGCCTGCCTCTGTATATACAGGTTGGTACAAATGTGTAGCAGATACACACATAGACACATACTGTCTGGACAGTTTAAACGTTTACACATTACATCAAAGAAATAAACTTAACTATATTAATGAAGACCTTTCTGTTTATTCTCTTCCAGGGTCTGTCCATGGTCTCCAGTATGTCTCAGTCCCAGGGTGTTTACCTGAAGCAGCAGCTTCGCTCTGTAACTCGCAGATATTTGGACCATTTCCTTCCTGCCTCGCCATCTGTGGGCATTATTGCCAACCATCCAGTGCTTCTGAGTGCCTGTGAGGCCAACCCAACCAGCCATGGAGTTGCTCTGAGGAGAACCGTCCTGGAGGTGCTTTGGTAGGTCTGCAGAACCGTGAAAGGATTTACATGGCATGACCCATGTTTCTACATAAACTACTTAAAGTAACTACTAATTACTTTAAGTAGTTTAAGTAAAACTAATTAAAGTTATTGGAAATATTTCTGCCTGTGTTTGCAGCCAGAGCTTCCTGCAGTTCAAAGGTCATGCCTCCCCTCCTCGCCTGGCGTCTGTCCTGATGTTCCTGCTGGAGCTTCTGAGACGAAACACTGACTCAGACCCCTCCCTCCTCACTATGCCCCTCCCTTCTCTGTTGCGCTGCATTATGCTGGTCAGCGAGCCACAGGGTATGACTGACAATCTGAATCTTAAATTATTTTATGGTCCAAGTTTTAGTATAGCAGTATAGTTCTCCTCTAACTCGTTTTCCCTGGCTACAACTTATGTATAATACTGTATAATCACCAGATCTAACAATCCAGAAGATGTTATAAAAAGAGAGCAGTGGGCTTTCGATGATCACAGTTCACTGAGTTAAATCATGGGAGGATGGTCCACAGCAGAGGAAGATGAACAGTTTAATATTAGTGGCATAAAAGAATGACGATGTAATCCAGCTCCCAAGAACTCTAATCATGTAAACTAGGTGTTGTTGTAATACTCAGATCTTATATTAACTATACACTATATAGACAAAAGTATCAGGTCACACCTCTTAATCTTTACATGCAGGTTTTTTTTTTCTTTTGTAGTTTGTTTGCCACAGGTGTATAAAATCAAGCACCTAACCAATGCAGTCAGCCTTTACAAACATTTGTGAAAGAACGGGTCACTCTGAAGAGCTCACTGAATGTGGTACTGCGATATGATGCCACTACTGACACCAGTCAGTCTGTGAGATTTCTTCTTTCCTAGATTTTCCACGTCAACTGTAAGTGGTGCTGTTGCAGAATGTAAGCATTTAGGAACCACAGCCACACGCAGCAGACCACATAAAGTTACAGAGTGGGGGGGTCATTGAGTGTAAAGTGTAGGTGTCCCAATACTTTTGTTTATATAGTCTATGTTTTACTGTAGTCTTGATTGATTAAAGTAGAAGTTAAAGTGGTAAATGGACTGGTTCTTATATAGCACTTTTGTACTCTACTTCAGCAATCGGAGTGCTTAAAGTCGAGCTAGTGTCATAGCCTTGGTGTCGGCGGCGTCTGTTCCAGAAAAACTAGCTAGACCCACCTTGACACCTCCACCTTCCCTCCACAACGTTCCCCATCTACGAATCCACAACAGCCGAGCGGTGCTCTTGTTATATAACAGTGTCAGTTGAATGGCTTCACCTCATATTAGCGTAACGCATTATATACTCAACACTTACCAGGCCTTGTCTGTTGATGTCAGTAACATCAAGTGATTTCATTTATTTTTGTATGTGCAGTAAGAAAGACGAGCACAGATGCCTTACAGCTTGTGGTTGAGCGATGCGCTGGTGCATCTACAGAGACACCATGTGACCAGATTATCACGGTCTTACGGTAACTATTTGTAGTGTTAAATGCTGTATACATCTTCAAATTTTACAATATTTGACTATTTGTGATATCATTTTTAATATACACAGTATTCACAGGCAGTGATGTAGCCACCATCCTTTTTTGTTTTGTTTTTTTTAAAACCATGTATGCCATCTCAACGCTCTTAGGTCCTTTGTGGAAGAGAACAAGGGCGTCTATGACAAGCAGGTATACGGTGTCTTGGAGATTGTGGCAGTTTTAGATCCCACTGCAGTTCAAGCTCTCATCCCCAACCTGTCTCTCAGTCTGAGAAACACTGAACACAAAAGAGGACTGGCAAGAACATCGCCTTGAGGTGAGCAAGCATATGAATCACATCCTGGAAGCCATAGACGGCATTCATCACTTTAAACTATTTTTAAGTGGTCTAGACGATAAGTGTGAGTTGCATACAGTAGTAGAAAGATTCGGTCGCTCTGTGTCTTACTTAATGTGCCACATTTGTTTGTGTAACAGGAGTGCATATATGAAGCTGCTGGGTCTCCTTGGGGAAAGCGGGCAGGCTGGAGTCACCAGGTCTGGAAAGCGAGTGAAAATTTTTCCAGAAAGAGAGACCTGCTCCAGGACCTGCCACAACCTCCAAGAATCCCTCCTTAGTTGTATATTTTAATTTTTGCAAAATTTCATTATTTGTTTGTTTGTTTTGTTTTGTGAAGTGTGTCAGATGCTGCCTATGACGGTGTCTTGGAAAGTATGAGTGTTTAATTTATGTTTAGCATCAGCTGTCATTCCTGAAAACTCAAATGCAGTCGTTAAAGCACAGAAAGGATTTGTAGAAGGTTTCGACAATGTGTCATCAGTTGAGTGTTCAACTGAAGGTCCAATCATGGCTGAAAAGCTTAATATATCACCTGGCTGTAGATATGTACATAGTGTAAAGAGGTGCAGCTTTGCATTTTGGGAGATGCACAGTTACTGATTTAAAAATGTAACAATAAATATGAAAATGGCCTCATGCCAGTCTTTCCACCTTTTCATTTCTTTTCTATAGTAAAAGAAAGGAAGAATGTGAAGTGAGCGCACATTATTTGTGATTATAGTATCAGGTGCTGCATCTGTCTGCTCAGCAGTCAGAATTACAGATTTGATAGGCCCAGTGAGTTCGGTCCCCACAACCCAAAAAAGGGGAGCAAAGGAAGAAGTACTGTTTGTTCTCTCTCTCTCTCTCTCTCTCTCTTTCTCTCTCTCTCTCTCTCTCTCTCTCTCTGCCTCTCTCTCTGCCTCTCTCTCTGCTTTCCAAGTTGTAGCAATCTCTTCCAATCCCTTTCTAGTTTGCACCTAATCACGTGAAGTCTCACTCCTGTCTCCCACAATCACCAAGTCTCATTTTCTGTCATTGCTAGTCATTTTCCAGCCTCATCAAACTGCAATGCATCTCCTCATCTTTATCTAAGGAGCTTTCTGCTGCATCACATTCCTCTTTTCTCCAGCAGCATCAGCGGTGGTTGGAATTTGTGCATGAGAGAACGCAGTCTGAGGTGGTGCTTTAAATTAGTGTGCAATTATCTATTGTTGCTAAATAATTCCCACTAAAGAACAGTCACTTTCCCACCCCCCACTCTTAGAACTACTACTGTTCTTAACAGAACACACTCCTGCACTTCTTTTTTTTTTTTTTGCTTCTCCATTTGCATCTTTATTCTGCACAAAGTTTCCAGACATTCACTCAGACAGATTGCTTTTGACAGACACGGGGAGGTGCGGGGATCGCTTTCTCTCTCTTTTGGTCAAAGCGTGTTTTGGAAAATCAGCATAATGCAGTATGGTACATATACACACACAGATATTTGGTGAATAATGACAAAGACTAGACATTCATTAGAACACAAACAGTCTTAGGTCCTGAGTGTATTAAGAAATCTCACTGTTGTTACAGAAAATTCATTCTTCAACCTTTTTTTTTTCTTTCTTTGTACCTTATTTGATTTAAAAAAAAAAAAAGATGGTCATTTATGCACTGATGAGCTTGAACCTTGGGCGGTTGACACTTGTGAACCCAAGTACCAACGGGGCGATAAGAAAGCAGGCTGTTCTTCACACTACCAAAGTGATTATAGAGATTAGATGGAGGTGTTATACAGCAATTATAGCTAGAAAAGCTCCTACAATACTTTAATGGGTTACAAAAACTGCAGTTTCATTACCATCCCATGGACAGTTGAGCAGGTCAGTACCAAATGTCTATTAGCTGTTAGTATGACTGACTTTCTTTTTTTTTTCTTTTCTTTAAATTCCTTTTCCCTCAAGATGTATGTTCCCATTTGCTCCTTGTGTCTTCAGTGGTCATGATGTCTCAGTGTTTTGGAAACACAACAAAAGCAGCTTGTTCCTAGAACCTTAAATAGCTTAAATAACACGGCTCTTGTCAGGAAAGTACCATTATTACATTTGGGTGTCAGAGGTGGCATGTTCCAGATTGAGTCCAGTAATCAAGTACTTTTTTTTCCTCTTTTTTTTGTCAGTGGTTTTTCCATCCATGTGTTCTGGTTTTCTGATACTTTGTAAAGCAGTGGGTTAAACTGCACCTATCCTGTGATGGGGTACTTGTAGAGTCTGTAGGTTTGGGCAGGTGAAGTAAGGAGCAGGGAGGAAACAGGCTGCTATCCCATTGGAGGCAAATGGCAATGTTGGCCCGTAGAAAACCTCCTCTTTTCCCTCCGTGCTCAGATCCAGCACCTGGAAAGAGGAAACTCATAGTATATGGCACAGCTGTAGCGATGGCAATGGTCCAGTAAATAGTAATAACAATGTCTTTCCCTTTGGCACCACCATGAGGCATGAAATTTAATACAAATATACATTTCAGCCTCGGGAGAGTTAACAGATACTTGCCTATTTTAATTTTAAAAAATTGATGGCCTGTTAATGAATGCTGACTACTATTGTTAGAACTCTTTATACCAGAGTCACTACTTTCCAGCTAGAACGCTCCTTTATCTTTAGATTTATGAGCCATTAAAAGCTGATGAGGTTCTTCCTGGAGAATTCTCACCATTAACCAGGAGGTAGTGGGTTAGACTGGATTTACATTCAACCATACTTCATCTTCCTGCTTTGCCTCTACACACAAAGTAGAGACGTCTTTATTAAATCACCTGTCTTCACTCTGAAGTCTCACCTGAATGCACGCCAGAGGCTCATTGGTCCAAATAGAGTATCCTCCAACCACGTAGATCCTCTCGTCGTGGACGGCTACTCCAGACTCGTTTTGACCTGATGAGGACAGAGACGACACAATGCCTCACTGCGCCACGCACAGGGCATTCCAACAATATGATTTCCACATCCCCCAAGAGGCAGAGAGAGAGATAAATGGGAGAAAGATGGGGCAAGGGTGGGAGTGTATGGAGAGCGCAGATTGTTCTCTTTCTGTGACTTTGTCTTTAAACTTTTACAGATACAATAGGGGGGAAAGATCTGAGAACAAATGAGTAAAGTCAAGCAGGAGTGCAGAGGAGGAGGAGGAAAGAATAGTAAAGTCACCCAGAATTTAAAGCCTGTAATATGAAAACAAGACCACATCCTACAGTGTGTGCATGACAGATTGTCTTGCCACTTGCTTGTATTCAATCCCACCACTACCCTGGAGGCTAAAAGGTGCAACATAGCCTCAGGTCCAAAGCAGACATATCCTCTATATGTTTTAATTGTATATCATCCTACCGCCTACTCACAGCCAACAGGGAGGCATTATGTGTTGTGTTTTTAATTTAATGAGAGGAGGGCAAAGCAGAGAGTTATACTCAGCCTACGTTTCCAAGCACCACATATGTACAGTACATAATTGCGTTAAAAATATATTGTGTTCCAGATAGATTAGCATTAAAGCCGCTGAAAGCTTGTTTTCAGAAGTGCTTGCCATCAAAGATTCATGACTACATAAAGAGCAATTAAAAGTTAAACTTCGAAAAAAAGTTTGATCGGCAGTGGCCTAAGCATCGACCTGTTATTAGTCATCACGTTGGTGCTCTAATGTCACTAAATGCTCTTTCAATTTGGGAGTAATACCTTTTTATCTTGCCTGATATTACAAAAACTATCAAAGTTTGGCTCAAAATGTAAGATAAGGTACTGTGCAGAAGTCTTGAGAGCCCAGTTCTTGAGTCATTTGGCATCTGTTCCTTAAGGACTTGACTTTCAGATACTGTTCATCTGCTGTAGAGAGTTTTTCGGCTGGCCACTTCTTTTGTTCATTTGCCCTGTTTCTTCAGAACTTTTTAAGGACGCCTTACGCAGCAGTGCTAGGATAAGCCAAGTTTTCTGCTAGGAGCTCTTTGGGAATCACTTTGTTGGTGCAAAAAAATATCATTTTATGTCTGTCAAACGGTGTTATCTTTGGCAATTTTCATAGATTCACCTACAGAAATGGGAACAACTTATGTGTTTTGCAACAGGCTGCTAGTAACAACGTGCGTTGATGAGTGGCGGCTCTTGACTTTTGCACAACACCGTATGTCTCAGGTGGCTTTGTTGCTTGCCACTCGCTTTTTAAGCTCTGTTTTAGGACTCCACAGGTTCCTGATGAGTCTGGCTCCTTAGCTGCTGAACACAGAAATTTCAACATGTTGCTATGATAGCCGGGTTACTCAGACTTTATCTGTACGGGGAAGGGCAGATCTCACTCAGTGGGATTTTCAGTGTAACATCTTCCTGCCCTGGCCAAAACTAACCAACCAAAAATGGTAAAGTTATTGGCCAGGAAACTATAAACTCATTTATGCAATAAAGATGAGAGAAGCTGCTAAATTTGTTGCCATTTCCCACTTTCTTTGTCACTACTAATAGTCGAACATAAGGCAGTGGGTCTTGTGGTCCATTAAAGCCTACTATTCACATCCTATATATGGTTTGTTTAAGCCTTCCAATTTAAGGATTGTAGAACAGACTGTTTCTTGACTAGGTGCAGTGAATTTCACGATCCTGTCAGGGAAACAGTCGAGGCAAATATTCCTTGATAGAGTCAGTTAACCATTGTCCTCCACTTCTATTCTTTATCTAAATTAATCTGACCATCTCCCGACAATAGCTTTATATTAGCGCAGATGTGAGAGTGGTATCAGCCATCTCCTCTAACTCTCTGCAACAAAGCTGCTATTTCCATGTCACATGCGGTGCTTCTGCCATTTCTGTCTAATGGAGCATTTCAGCAGGTCAAACAGTTATTTGCGTACATGCATGCTCACATGGTGGCTTCATCACTTCGCCCACCTGTGAGGAGGCTGAAGGAGCAACGTGTCCACTGATCCAGGTCCATGTTATAGGAGTCGATGTGGCGGACCAAGATGCGGTCATTGTTGTAATCCAGGTCGTTCCCGCCCAGCACGTACAGCTGCCTCCTCACCGCCGCCATGACGTGGTACACTCGTCTCTGCAACATGGGACTGCGGGCCAACCACTGGTCCTGAGGAGGAGGTGAAGGTGGTGGAGAGTAGGTGAGGGGA
Organism: Pterophyllum scalare; assembly: GCA_024447675.2. Classification (NCBI taxonomy): domain Eukaryota; kingdom Metazoa; phylum Chordata; class Actinopteri; order Cichliformes; family Cichlidae; genus Pterophyllum; species Pterophyllum scalare. The sequence continues at coordinate 24,863 of JAMQGT020006482.1, forward strand.
AGGGATAGCAGATGGAATTGAAGGGAAAAGGGGATAAAATGAGAGGTGTAGTACAAACAGGGAGGTAGAGAGAAACAGCAAGGGTGGAAAGGGAAGACGGATGAATAAAAAGATTAATATTTAAGCATATCCATGCATGGGTAATTGATGTATGCTCAGTGCTAGATAAATAACGTGACACTGGAGCTCAGGTTTGTACTAATGACTTCCCTCCCTATTTCTAATCATATGTTTCAGCCACTCCATTTTACACCGAGGATCCCTGCTCATTTCACCAAGTGTGGCGAAGTGTATTTTCTGTCCGTTTGTGTGAGTGTGTGTGTGTGTGTGTGTGTGTGTGTGTGTGTGTGCGTGCGTGTGAGTGCTTGATTGAGGCAGAGAATGAGAGAGAAAGTGTGTGTGTGTGTCTGCTGGGAGCTGACGGGTGGCCATCTGTTGAGGGTAGAGTGGGTGGGGGGTTGCTGTTGCTCTGGCAGGTGAATGTAGATTCATAGTGAATACAAATGAGACTCTCTTCCTCTCTCTTTCACTCGTTTCTTCATTCCCTCACTTCCACGCAGACATGTACAAACACAGACCCATATGGATATGCGTATTATGCATATACACCCTGCATACCCCCCTCATGCTATATACAGCCTTTAACAGCTGCCTTATATTAAAACACAACAGACTGCAGCTTAGCCCACTACATTCCAGTGCAGTGAGTTGTGTGTGACTACTGCACGCAGAATGTTAAATTTACAAATTCATTTCAGAATAAGCTGGGACAGTGTGTAATGTGTGAATAAAAATGCAATGCAATGATTTGCAAATCACTCAAAGCCTATATTTAATTAAAATAGTACAGAAATAGTATACCAAGGGCCTCCATACAGTACAATGAAAACCTACTGCAAGTACACCCTCAGCAAGTGTGACCACCTCTATAAAAAATGACGGTTCTGGCAGTTTGCTTGTCTGGAGCATTCAGGTATCTGTTCACCAAAGTGGAGACATTTGGCCATAATGCTCAGCACCACACTTGGGGAAAACCAAACACCTCATAGCAACTGTGAAGCACGGTGGCAGAGGGGGGACGATTTGGGTTTGTTTTGCAGCCACAGGATCTGGGTGCATTGCAGTCGACCATGAGCTCCTCTGCATGTGATTTTACAAGCTACTGAACCAAAACTTTCTCACATGACTGTAATTTAGTAATTGTGCCCTCACAGATGCACGGGTCAATCATGCCATGTGCACCAGTGCACTCCCCCACGTTTCTCTGGCTTCTCAATCATTTGATAACATTATGTACATGATGCTATTTTACACTGTTATTCTTAAATGGTTACACCCATGCAGTTTTCCACAGAGTGGTGAACCCATCCTCATTTTTACTTCTCTGGGATGCTCTCTCTCATACTCAGTCTTGTTACTGTCTTCTCTCTGAAATCTTGCTAATTGACTTAATTAATTAGACAACACCTTCAGTCTTCTGTTGCGCCAACATGTTGTCACCATCAAATTATGTAAGAGTATATATAAACTTTTCTAATTTGTAACGTTTTATGTATCTGTCTTACAATTTTTATTTGCACTTTACTGCGTTTAGAAACATAGTTGTTTTTAAAATCCACGATGAAATGAAATGAAAACAAAATATGATTCAGGATAAAAGCTCCCTGCAGAGAATATCTGGCCCCACTGGCCAGTACCTCTTTCATGGTTTTGCTTTTTCTGCACACCACAGACATGATTAATTATGATTCACCACTGAAGGTGAAGTAGGTTGTAGAGTTTGGGGACTTCATTTTAATCTGCTTTTACTATTTATCAGAGTGCCAGTGATTTTCTATTGATTCCATATGTTGTGAAAATCAATTAGCAGACACTTGACACCTGCCTGTTGTGCCATCCATCATGGTGAACATAAGGTCTGCATTCTCTGGGTGGAAAAAACACTCCATTATTATTACACTGTCATTTCCCCCCCCAAAAAAAGTCTGTCCTGCATCATCATTCAACAATAATTGATAAACTTTTTTACAAACTTTACCAACTTTATCAGGATCAGTCTCATAGTAAGTTCGCTCTTTATACTCCAAGGATTGCTGGAGTTTTGCCCCTCGATGTATAACAATTCTTTTTATGCTTTACAGCAATACATCCAAATCTTTACTAAATGATTTGATACAGAAGCAACACAACAAGCTGTAAGCACTGAAATATTATCAACCAAAATGCTTTACCAAGCAGTTCAGCCCTGCAGATGCCCATTTGGAGTTCGATTTCTTAACGAGTGAAAAAAAATTAGCTCAAATAATCTCTTCTAACTCATATTTGGTCTCCAAAAGCTCCTGGGGGTGGGGGTGGGGGGTGTTGAAGCTTGAGGCAAATTTTGCATGTCAGCTGTTCTGGATCTGGGCAGGTAGTGTGTGAGAGGGTGTAATCAGATGGGGGGGGTGTTTTTTTTTACTGAACACAGCTGTTTGCTGCTGATGAGGGGAGGGGGAGTGAATGAAGTAAAGTCACTGTCAGTAAAATCAAATCAGTGTGTTAAAGTACACCAAAAGCTTCCATAAAATGGAGAAGAAAACTGTAGACTGTAGATAATATTTCTCTATAAGTTTGTCAGCAGCCCATTCCACGTTACCCAGTCACTTTGTTTTTAGCTTATATGAATATACTGACTGGACTTGGCTTTGGTATGCTTTGGAATATGGCCAGTGATAAAGTATATACAGCTGTAATTGGGAAAAATAACTGTAAGCACATTTCCTCAATACACCAAAACAAATTCCATCAGTCCATACCTACCTGTTCTGGGTCATAAACCATCAGCCGGTTTTGGTACTGAGCAGTATTTGTCACCCCACCTGGAACATAAACAAACACCTCAGACTTTTTGGCAGTGACGTGCAAATGTGAGTAAAGATGTGAACTAAGTAGTAGAATTACTTATTTTATATATATATACATATATATATATATATATATATATATATATATATATATATATATATATATATATATATATATAGTAGAGTGTGCAGGTTGAGGCTGTGTTCCCTGTCCTTGTGTACCTGAGACCCAGAGCAGGTTGTCAGCCACACAGCCGGCATGGCAGGACAGAGAGCGGTCAAAGGGCTGGACAAACATCCATTTGTTCCTCTTGGGACAGTAACGCTCCACAGAGGGCAGCACCTGTCTCAGCTCATTCCTGCCCCCCACTGCATATAGGTACTGCCCCAGAGCTCCCAGGACAAAGTGTTCCCTGCATGCCTTCATGGGGGCAATCTCAGTCCAACGGTTGCCCCTGGGGTCATATCTACAGGCAGTCCTTACTGCACATGTCCTCCCAGTAGCATGCTCCACCTCCCCACCCACAACAAACAGGAAGTTCCCCATTACAGCCACACAGTGGTGGCTGCGTCCAGTGGGCATGGGGGCCAACTCGCACCAGTTCGACCCGCCTGCCACTCGTACGTGCTCCTGCGCAGCTGGGTTGAAGTACCGCAGCTCCCGGACTCTGCTCACCTCCCGCTTCCGACCTCCAACTATGTAGAGGGTGAGGGACTGGAAGCGTGGCCTGGTGCGGGCTGACTGGTGGAGGGGCTGAGCGAAGATGGCGTGGTGGTAGTCCAGGGCCTCATCCACCAGAGCAGCAGCAGTAGGGCTAGACTGGACCAGAGAATGGCTACGGGAAAGGTGGTGCAGTGTGGGGACATCCATCAGGCCGTAGCGGACGTGTTGGAGAAGATCCTCAGTGTACTGGTAGCGACAGTCGTGTTCTAGCCACAGAACAACCAACTAAATACAGAAAGAAGAGAGAACAGTTAGAGAAGTTAGTCTGTAATATGCACATCCCAGATCACTCATTCAGCAGCATCAACTGATGGACTAACAGTTACTACAATATTCACCACGTTATGTTTCCATAAATTTAAAAACTGTTAATTCACTTTTAATGTACAAGTTAGTAACTGTTCAATTATTACACGGCTACAATATTATGGTTTAAATTTGGTTACATCATCTTAAATTCATGGAGTGTTCCCTTCTTTCATGTATTATTGATGATAAAATTATTTGAATTTAATATGGCTTTGCTTTTCTTTTCTTTTACTTTTTTAAATGAGAAACAAAAGGCTCCCTGGCCAAGTCATTTTTCATGCAGTCACTTCAAAAGGCAAAGTAGGAAAGATGTTAGGATAAGAGGGAAGCGTGAAAGGAAAGAGTCAGTATGAAAGATGGAAAAGAAAAAAGAAAACACTGAAGGACTGCTAATCAGAATTTTTTTCACCTATAGGCTATTGTGGCAAGATTGAGCCAGCACTACAGCCATGGTTGCCAACACACACATACACACAGGCATTTATTAATCAGCAGCATTCAATATTCAGACTGTAAATATCCACAGGCAGCCTCCTTTGTTTAATGCGGGCGAACTGGGTAGCAGGGAAGGGATTTAATTGAACTTGAGAGCGATGGAAGGTTATTTAGCTGCGACGAGGTGTGAATGTGGGCGAGATGACTGGAGATCACTGATACCATTATCAGGAAAACAAAGTGGTTGTTAGCGCAATCTGTGCAGAGACTGAGAGCTTATTACAGTGGAATAGAGGCAAGATTTTAGAGGGAAAGGGACACAAGGATGGCCAAGAACAAATCAGGGAAAACTGGCAATGTCACAGCTGCAATGATAATACAGGATTCAGGGTGTTATGTATGCACACATACTTGATGCGTGCCTTGTCTTTGCTATCCAGAGGAAGCCTTCTTTTCCTCATTTCCCCTTCAGTCCCCTCCAAAGGTGTGAATATGCAACAAACATGCAAGTCAGGCTTCTGTCTTTTTGTGGTAACTGTGCCACTCTGCTGTCTCTTCCTCCCTTTCCTCTACTGCTCACCCCGCCTCTCTCCTCCTCAGCGCTCTGAAGTGACAGTGTGTGTGCATGAGTTTGTGTGTGTGTGTGTGTGTGCGTGTGTTTGAGAGTGCGCGCACTACGGCAGCTGACTGTGAAGGTCACGCTGCATCACACAACTTCCTCGGGGCACAGAATAAATCAACTCCTCCCTGCTTCCCCTCCACACTGAAAGAGGAAGTGCGAGAGAGAGAGAGAAGGAGAGGGTGAGGGTGAGGGAAAGAGATAGTGA
>JAMQGT020006482.1:35000-42052 GCA_024447675.2 Pterophyllum scalare
AGAACAATTAGAAAAAGACTGAACAAGTAGGGCTTGTTTGGAAGTGTTGCCAGGAGAAAGCCTCATCTCTCAATAAAGAAGATGTCAGCACATAAGCCATAAGGCATAAGCCTGTCACAGTGATGGGACAGACTGATAAAGTCATACTGAAAACAGTTACTTCAAGTTATTGCTGCTAAAGGTGGCTGGCTCTGAATCATGGGATGTACTTAGTTATTGCAATCTAGCCTAGTTTTTGTTAAATAATTAACAAAATGTAACATGTCATGCGTCCTCATTCATCAGAGGTTGTATTTAAATAAGACCTGCTAAGGACCAGATGATGTTTTTTAATTATGTCTTGCTGCATAAAAACTTAGAACTGAAAGAGGCTGTATTTTCTTAACATGACTCTATATATTTGTGATTTCTTTCTTCTTTCTTCCACTTTTTATTTGGGGTAAGTTTGATTTCATTTGAGTAGATGTTAAACTGTTTTGGACAGTGCAATAGATGCTGCGAAAGTGAACAGAAAAAAACTGCTCAGCCAGTGGGCCTGATTTGCCATTATCCTCCTCGCGGTGCAGCGACGTATTCAGGCAATTATTTCCGCACAGATTCTGCCAAAATGCTTCCTGTTTAGCTAAATGAACAGCAGATGAAAATTATCCACTGAAAGCTTCCTTCTGTTTCCTCCATATTATCCGCCCATATGCAACATAACGCTGTGTAACGCAGCCAGTTCGTACTCCTAAGCTCTCAGGAGCAGAGCCAGGGAGCGCTGGAGAACCGTGCGGAGGGTAGCATTAAATATCCCACAGATCACGTAGATCCCAACCCAGTCAGACTACTCACCTATTCCAGTTTAGTTTGGTTTTTAAAGACAAAAACAAACCTTTGATAATCCATTCAGCAGCTCTGCCCTACATACCCACAAAGCTGTGACTGCATCAGCAGTGAAAGTGTGAAAAATGACTTCATCATTTGTGTCCCTCACCTCTCGGTACCGCTGCTACAGTAATGGACTGAACATTGTTTATCGGCCCTCAGGACTATCGCTTTTGCTGAAGCCTACTGATTATTTATGAAGCTGAAAAGAAAATGAGCAGATCTGAATACAAATGTGCTACTTTCTTCCACTGCTTGTTTGTCCACTCAGTCTAAGTGATTGCAAGCGCCGCTTCAATAAGCACGTTATTTGACCACTTTAGAATTCATGTAAACACCTAATTTCAAATCATCAGACTATTTGTTTATAATGGTGTAATATACTACATAGAACTATGCTGAACCACTTAGAAAATATACCCAGCAAGCTCCTCTGATAACCCCCCACACACACACACTCGTCCTCCTTCTCTGCAATTAGCTGCATCTGCACATTCCCATTTATCACAGTATGGTTTCCTTCCAGGCCCGGGCAGCAATCCAGTTAACAACCCACACCAGCTATGGGCCTCATAAGCTTAACATATTAAGACAGAGAGCAACAGCGAGTGGTTTTTGCTTCATTAACAAGAATCTACATGCACTGAGCTAGAGGAAAAAGCAGAGCAGAACAATTTGAAAAATCTCATCCAAGCACCTCTTCATCTATTCAGTAAATGTAAACTGAGGGAAGCATGTTATCAAAAAACATCAAATCCCACATTTCCCCCCCCCTTTCACTCAATCAGCATCCCGTCAGGCAGCAGCAGCAATAATGACTGTAATAACAGTAAGTGAACGCTCTTCATATCCTGCTCTCCTATCCACTCCAGAGGCCCGCTGCAGTTAGAGCAATTCTACCTCACACAGCAGAAGTCAGTTTTATAACTGCGCGCCTGGTTCAGTGTGGGAGTACAGGGAGCTCTTGTGCAAACCAGCAGTTATTGCTACTCACTAGAGCTCACCTGGAGAAGAAGATAAAATAGAAGATGATGCTGGTACGGCAGAACATGTGTCCTCTGCCGTGTGAGCTGATACTTCTACAAAGTTACTGATGGCATGTCTCCTCCCTCACTCTGCTGGCCTATGACATGTGGCTAAAGGATTTTTAGTAGGTCATTATTTACGGTGTGGGGGTAAGCTTATTGCCCTCATCTCATCTGCTATCATCTCCTCTGGGCAGGCAGGAGCTGAGCCAACCAAAGCAGGGCAGCTCACAAGCCTGCTGTTGACCTACTTACACTGCCTAACCGACTCACTCTTTGCTCATTTCCACTGTGGAAATAAAATTAGGAGTAATTACAAAGTTCCTGGCCCCTCGGTACACAAAATAAGCCGCTGGGCTGCTTAGCAAAGCAAGAATCGTTGGCAAAAAAAAGGTCGAGGAAGGTTTCCAGAAATTATGGCACACTTAGCCATTGCTGGTGAGGCGAAAAGGCAAGGACATGCATCACATGCACCTTTCGTATGGAAATGTAATTTTGTGCAATTTAATGTCTTTCCCTTTTTCACTTTGAGCAGAGGAGCAACCAGTTTATAGTAAAAATCTGATAAAGCACCTGCACACTCAGGCATCCAGTGGTAGGAGCTTATGCTGCTGAGATTAAAGAGGTAATCTGCAGAATCCATGTTTTCATTTAGTTTTGTGACATATTTGGCACTGATAGAATACTAACTACTGTATAACTTTAAAGCATATGTACTGAACTTGTATTCTTTCTTTCTCTTATTCTTGTTGCTCTCCCTTTGCGTGTGTGTGTGTGTGTGTGTGTGTGTGTGTGTGTGTGATAACCACGCCTTTGTGTTTCAGTGGGCGGGTTCTCCTGGTTTCCTGCTCTCCTGCTCAGCACACCTGGAGGTGATGAACACACCTGTCTGCCATCAGCTCGACTGGTTGCTATTTAAATGGAGGAGTGACCTTTAGTTGTCGCTTGATTGTTGTGCTTTCCATGTTAGTGATGTCGGCTCTTTATCATTCCTGTCTGAATCGCTTCTTGGCAAAAGTCTCTCTTCTCACCTGTGTGTTTTATCTGTGCAGATTTCCCTGTGGCGTTTGTTTTGGATGCACCTGTTCTGTGAAGTTGGACCCCTGCCTTAATGAGAGAGTGTTGCAGAAGTTTCTAGACTAACCTGTTCTGTGGATTTGGACCTTGCCATTTCTAATACTAACTTTGTTTCATTATTGATTATCTGTGCTGTAAATAAACCTGAGCACTTTTCATTATGAGTCCGCCACCTAGCTGAGCCATGACCGCTTGTCTGAGTTGCTCATTCTTTTTATCATTGTATGGGCAGCACGGTAGCACACTATTGCCTCACAGCTAGAAGGTCTGGGTTCGACTCCACCTTGGCCCGGGCCTTTCTGTGTGGAGTTTGCATGTTCTCCCTGTGTTTGTGTGGGTTTTCTCCGGGTACTTCACAGTCCAAAGACATGCAGTTAGTGGGGTTAGGTTAATTGGTGATTCTAAATTGGTGTGAATGGGTGTCTGTCTCTCAGTGTTAGCCCTGCAACAGGCTGGGGACCTGTCCAGGGTGTACCCCGCCTCTTGCCCTATGACAGCTGGGATAGGCTCCCCCCCACGCACCCCCACCCCCAACCCTGAACAGGATAAGTGGAAGAGAATGGATGGATGGATGTCATTGTATATAGTCAGATGGTAAAAATGGCTGTTCATAAATGCCAAAAAGATGAATAATAAACACATATATTTTTATTTTTCTTCTTTGCAAGCTACATATTCATTATATAAAATACATAAAATATGACTCTCTGAAGGTGATATTTATGTCTCGAAGTAACAGCACTGGAACCAAATCTGGAAACATTCTTGATAGCTTGTTAGCTCATAATTAGCCAGTTATCTTGTGTGCTACTATGCTAGCTGAGGGGGTTTGTTTAGAGGGTTCGGGTACTGTCTGCCACCGCAACATGTGGGTTAGCTTAGCATGTTTGGTAACTACACTAGGCCTGCTTAGATAGTCTGGTTAGCTTGGCAAAATAAATTTGCTAACCCATGCGAGTGTTTATCTTTATAAGGGATGTTTCAGTGAACAGCAGGCAGAAGCTAACATAACTTGCACATTGTTAGCCTTCTCTGGCTGACCTAATCTCTAGGACTGTATATAAAAAATTGGATGTAGTTTGTGGATATATAAATAAAAGCCAACACAGAAGTCTTATTGAATCCAACACAAATTTCATTTTGTAAACCATCTCCATGTCACTAACAAGTCATTAGCCAACGAGCATCCCTTTGTTTCACTCATGCACTCATGGCTCATCGAAGTGCATACTTTCATCTTTAATTCAGGGGGTTTATCCAAAGTATTGCATTAACTGTTACAGGAATTACTGCCCTACATAGTCCTGAACCTAACAGCACAATTGTGACTGCAAAACAAAGCTCAGTCAGAGGCTTCTCAACGGGACTGTACTTACCACTGAGTAGCATCATTTTTTTATTTACAGTCTATGTGTGTACACTACTCAGTGAAACACCAGTCATTAAAAGGGTTCCCCGGATGTGAAGTGGATTTGCTCGCATTCTTACTGTGTACTCTTATATTAAAAACATTTATATTTCTTTTGTAATACAGGTCAAAGTTTCACATGCGGGAAAGCATCTCATACCAGAGAGGTTGCTAATTTATAGCAAGGGAGGCTGATAAACTGAGCAGGCCTAGACATCCAAATCAAATGAAACGGCCCATCAAGCAGATGGGACCAGGCAATGTAGTTTAGCCTTGAAACAATGTAGAAAGTAGGGCTGATTAAGAAGCCAAATAAGGGGTCAATAAATCTAAGTCAGTGAACTGTGTCACCTGTCACAGAGAGCTGGGCTGCTGAACAGGTCAGAACATCATTTAACACTAGTGGGCTTTCACCCACAGCTTAGCAAATGTAATCATATGTACTGATAATTAGCTTCCTTGATATTAATCTAAAAATTTCCATGTGTGACATTTGTAACAAAATATTTCTACTTTGTGTTACTGCAACCAAAGTGCCTTCTAGTGATCATCTCCCAGCATCACTGTGGGAAGTACTGTGATTTCTCCTCCTGAGATTTTCTGACAACATTTTTACTGTATTATTATTATTATTGTATTTACAGTTCTGCAAATGTTGCTCATTTTCTTGTCGCGACGGCCCAAGCTCACCTGTCCGGTGTAGGCGAAATCTAAAGCGTGCTTCAGTCCGACGCTAGTCACTCCCTGCAGAGTCACTTCGTCTGCCTCGCTCTCCACCATGCACAAGCTGAACATGGCCTGATGACACAGGGACGAAACATGGAGGTCAAACTGAAGGAACGTTACATCACACATATTTCACGTGGCATTTTCTGTCTTCGTTAAAATAAAAGAAACAAGCACATACAACACTGCATTGGAAAATGTTCAGCAATCATGGCCATTCAGGTTTGTTTCCCTAGTCCTTCAGAGCCGGTTCTGGAGGCTCATCATATAATATCTGCAGGTTGTTACAACACACTGAGAAATCAGTTCTGTATGTGTGTATGCTGACAAAAACAAAACAAAACACCAGCCTGATAGTTAATCAAAAACCTGCCGAAAGCAGCATCCTAGAACCCTTTTGGTATTGATTTGCCTACCTTGGCCCTGAAGGTTAACAGAAATAAATAGCACAATCAGTACTTTCTGTTATACCACCCTCATCCTGCCTCACACGCACACGTCTGTACACGTCACACTCCATGTGAAATCAAAGCAGCGGACACAGCAACTGCAGTCCGGCCCTGCTGTGTGTGAGACCACCTTGCTGCTCGCTAATCAAAGCTATTGATTGGTGTCACACCATGAAGGGATGGCAGAGCTATTGATCAGGGCCAACCAGCAGAGCGAAGCAGTGTTGAGGGGAAGAGAGGGAGAGAGGAGGTTGACAGGTGATGGGATATGCATGCTATATGATTGTCTTTACTAAATCTACATTTATTTGCCTGAGAAATTTGTCTGGAAAAAGCATAATTGATTAAAATACACAAAGTATAGGATGTTTTGTTTTAGCTAAGAACAGTTCATTCTAGGTATGTCCTTCTCACTAACAGATTAGTAATAATAAGACGCCAGGACTGTGTCGGGTGGTGATGGTCAGCCTGACGGAGACCAAACAAACGATAAAGAGAGAATCCGAGGTCATTCAGAAGATCCAGCTGTTGTTTTGTACGATTTCTTGCTTTGTATACTGATAAGCTGTGAGTATATTGGAACTGTAAGCTGAATGAAAGGCATCAGTACTTCATGTCATATCACACGGGTATGGCATGCAGTCTGGTCCAGATATCTGTCAACTGTTTGAAAATGGCTTAATTAAATTTAATAATTGGACTCCTTATTCCCATGTGTTTTTGTCTCATTCCTGCTTCGATAAACAAACATGCAAAAACAAAAGGCTATAGACAGAAACACACACACACACACACACAGCAGTAACTAAGATAAAAAGACATCTTTTCGTTAATTTTCTTCAAATGGTGACCCCGAAAGTGATCGAAACAGGAATGTTTTTGATTTTCAGATGTTTTTATTTGTGGTTTTTGAGTTTCTTGGGAATAAGGAGAGAATTGGCAACCGGTAATTGCCGCTTCGAGGTTCCACGCGACAGTGCCGACTCCTTGAGACTATCAGTGACCTGGACGTCCACCTAAAAGGTTGGCAGAGACCTTTTCTAAATATCTGCATATTGAAATTGTATAAATTGGTGGTCACTGGTGGTAAGACGGGAGGAAGGTGTAATTCAGAGCCATTTCACACAGGTGTAAAAGTAGAGAGAAACAGTTTAAAAAGAGTTTAAGAGAAAAAAAAAAGAGTACAAAAGAATAAAAGAGTTGATAAAATTAGAGTACAGAGACAAAATAGGCAAAGCGAGTAGCGATGGTGAAGCCTTGCGGTGATAGCCCGAGGACCGTCTGATCCGCGGTCCAAATAGAGTGCCCTTCTCATGGGGTTTTTGGTTTAAAGGCCCTTCGGTCTTCCTAAAGTGAACTGTTCTTAGCTAAAACCAAACATCCCTATACTTTGTGTATTTTAATCAATTATGCTTTTTCCAGACAAATTTCTCAGGGAAATAAATGTAGATTTAGTAAAGACAATCATATAGCATGAATATCCCTTCACAGGTCAAGTGT
>JAMQGT020006483.1:0-12596 GCA_024447675.2 Pterophyllum scalare
TCCTTAATGGTTATCACAGGCTGACCAGACTGGGTTAATGCGGATTAGTGTGTGACTCCAGTTTTACCCAAGCTACTGCCTGTTAAGCCCGCTGTTGGCTCCCCGAAACAGATGTGTCGGTAAGAAAGGGCACATTGTGACACATCTTCCCATAATATGTCTTTGATTACAATATAAAAAATAATATGCTCTTAAAGCAATGATTTCTGCCCCTGGGTTTTCTGTGCCAGTATTTCCAGCGTGAGGCTCCATGTAACGTCTGTGTGTTTGTGCACGCACGCGGGTTTGTGTGTATGTGTGTCGATGACATGTTGCATTGACGTTCATTTGTTCAATCTTCCCCCGCGGGTGAGAACGGTCTGTTGGAAAGTGAAAACACCACTTTCTCAGGCACATGATTTTTTTCTCTCTCTCTTTCTCTCTCTCTCTCTCTCTCTTCTGGCCGTTTCAGGTCTGGTTTTTACAGGCTGTTTCATTTGTCTGATTTATGTCCCCTGTCCAGACTGCTGCATGGGCCCAGCCTGCAGCAGCCACATGGCTGTCCCACATGCCTTAATGAGGTGTCCTATCAGTAGAAACACTAACTGAGTGCTTAGGCCATCTTTATGACTTTATGATGTCTGGACACACAAATCATTCCCGCAAATACCAGACCAGGGTAGATCTCAGCCAGACCAGGCGATGGGCTGTTCCGTATACTTTTGAGGAGGTTTGTTTTCAGTCACCTGAGTCACTCTTGAGCAATATATTAAAAGAGAGGTTGCAAAGCTGAGGGGGCTGGAAGTTCTTTCAACCTTCAGTGATTCAGCTTTTTATTTCCTGGCAGGAAATTTTACTGCTAGGCAATACTGACTTAGATTACATACTGGAATTGAATTTGTAGCTTTCTATAATGAGCTTATTGAACACCAGGAAGTGTTGGAAACTATTAGAGCCTCTTATAATTCCAGCACCATAACTCTGCAGATAGGCAGCTCTCTGCTCATTCAAAGTTAATTGCACCAAGACCCATCATCCCTTCTGTACCCATATGTGTCCAATCAAAACCTGTTGATTCATGCGCCACTTTCTGGTTCTGACTGCTTTCTCTTTTCCTTCTCTCCCGCCCCTCAGTTTCATTTGCCAGATCAGAGAACTTGGGTAAGTTCCTCTTTAACCTACAGTTTTGCCATGTGTCTGTACATCCAGCAAACAGACCCTATCCCACAATTAATGCACGAGCTGCATAACAGTTTACAACTGACATCACCCAGCATTCGCATGGCTTTAGCCTGTCACAATCATGCACTGACTCGACTGCTCATAGATAATATAAAGAAATTTCACATCAATGTTTACACTGTTTAACATGTTACGCTGTGCGTATCCAAGCCTTTGTGATTTGTTTATATCTTTAGATCTTGGCACATCTTTCCTACTAACATGAAAGTGTTTCACTGGGGATTTCCAAATGAGCTACACCCTGTCCATACAACAGCTCTGAATATATGTTTGCTTATTTGGAGAATGGAGCAGGCCTTTTGCAAATGGGCATGTTGGGGGGGATGATGAGTGGAACACGGGGTGGTGAGTGGTCTTTTAGGGGGGCTGCTTTACATCACCAACAGGGTAACAGTCTCTATGGGACACTGGCGGGGGGAGCGAGAGGTTAGTTCCTCCCTCCAAACATCTGGTTCCCGATAAAGATCAACAAATGAGAATGCATCTCACTAATTAAGGCCCTAACAGCATCACTGACATCTGAAGATAGCCAATCAACTGCTGGTCCCAGAGCGGCGCTACAGCAACAAGCAAGTTTACAGATGCATACACAGTGCCTAGAGGGAGGGACAAGGGGGTTTTGGAAGGCGCGCGCGTGTGTGTGTGTGTGTGTGTGTGTCTTTGAATGTATATGTGGGTAGGTTAGGCCCCTTCAGATCAAAATGTCAAACATTTCACACATGATATTGTCAAGAAGTGGTCAAACTCTGCTGACATCCATAAAATCAGTTCAGTGGATGAAGGTGTAATATGGAACAGACTGATAGTCACTAGTCTGATCTGTTGAACTGGATGTGTGATTCATTTGCTGTGTCCCTGCACATGAGCTATTTGACTCCAAAAATCTCTTGCAATATCAGTATTTATTTTGTATCATGGCAAAATGCAGTGTCCATGGCAAATATTCACTATGTAAAGAAAATATTATATTCTTCTATATGCATTTTTATTACCAGGGCTATGCCTTTCTTATAAACTCTTAACAGAGAGCAGCCACATAAGTAGGCTGAAGTGGGATCAGAATTCCCCAGTAGATGGAGCCAAGATGGAGTAGCTTTGAGCTCTAAAAATGTCTTATCGAACAGGTTCGATACTGCCGACAGCTTTAGGGGCCCTAATGTTCTCAGGAGTTATGGGTTCTCATTAAGCAGCGCAGACAAACTGAGCATTCACTCCAGTTTCTGAAAAGAGCCCAATGAAATACATTCAAAAGAAATATGAAAGCATTTCACCTCCCTCTTGCCTATCTTTCAGTTCCCCCTCCCTCCTTTTTCTCACTTCCTCGCCTTCTCTTTCTCTCTTCTCTCCCACTTGGTCTCTATTTTGCCTTTGATTCATGGCGTGTAGCACTGGCATATTCATAATCAAACAGACCTGACACTCCACATCCTCCCTCAGTGGGAACGCCGACGGCTGCGGCAGGAACTTTACACTCGGCCGTCACTCCTAATCAGCCACTCCCAACACCAGACTCCACCACCATCCATCAGCCATCAGTCCTTCTCTCTCCGGACTCTATTTGGCTTTTCTTACTTTCTTGTTTGCATGCTTTTTCCCCCTTCTTTGTCTCGCTTTCTTTAATTCTTTTTTCATTCCTGTCCCACCACCAAAACCACCCCCCCACCCCCTTTTCTCCTCTATCATCTAGTCCTTCATCACGCTTCTTCTCCAATTCTCGTGCTCCGTTTCTTTTCCCTCAGTCTTCTCAATCTTGGCGTGAAGCCTGAGAGTGACAGGGGGTGAAAGCAGGAGATGGAATGTCAAAGTCGGAGCAGGGCTCCAGTGGAGGAGCCGAATCACCACTGATTTGTTGCCTTATTGAAATAAGAAAGAGAAACAGGCTGAAAATTCAATACAGGCAAAATAATGCAAATGTGTGTGGCTGCTTAAAAAAAAAAAGAAAAGAAAGAAAACTTTGTGTGTCTGTGTGTGTGTGTGTGTGTGTGTGTGTGTGTGTGTGTGTGTGTCTGTGTGTGTGTGTGTGTGTGTGTGTGTGTGTGTGTGTGTGTGTGTGTGTGTGTGTGTGAGATGGCCTGTCAGGCCCTGCGGCCTGCTGAGACCCCTGCCCCTCCCTCTCCTCCTCCCTCTAGTTCTCCCTTCACTCCCCCTCCAGCCCCCCGCTCCTCCCCCATCCCGCCCCTCTCAGCACAGCGATATCATTATTACCCGTGTCTGGCCCTTGATCAGTAATGTCAACATCTTTCATATTGACGAATGTGCTGTCTGCCCGCATTGTGCACAGAATGGTTTACAGCCCAGCAGTGGACATGAATCACTCCTCTGCCACACACACACACACACACACACACACACACACACACACACACACACACACACACACACACAAACACACAGACAGATACACACTAAGCATGTACAATCGCATACAATGGACATGCCTGTAAGCACACACACTGTACACACACACACAAATGCATTACAAACACATTCCTCACTCTCTCACACACATATATTTTCCGTTTTTTACACACACTGAAGGTAGTTAATCAACTCTGACCACCATGCAGCTCATAGTTTCTCATTCATATACATACATGAGCGCGCGCACACCACACACACACACACACACACACACACACACACAGATATCTCCCTGGAGAGTATCTGATGAAAGTAAAGGTTCAGCTTCATTAGTAGATTGGCCGCAGTCCTCAATCCTATGTGCGTGTGTATATATGTGTGTGTTTATCCACCTACTGTACATGCATGTTTGGGAAAGAACAAGGGATGGCTTCATTTAACATTCAGAGTTGCACACCTGCTCACCTCTAACCATGAATGGAAGCATACTGGTTTTTGTTTTTTGGCAAAGTTATGAATCAGCGTCCAGTGTTCTTGTCATTCACATATGGGACTTTGACCTTGTGATGTATGAATTATTCATGAACGTCATAATAAGAATTCTCCCAGTACCTGTTTGACTTTTCAACTGTTTTTTGGCCTGTAAACAAGACTCATTACTCAAACAAGATATGAGCAAATCTAGAAAGCAGAGACATTTAGAATTAAATCAAAAATAACTATCTGGCTTATGGGCTTAATGTAAAGAATGTGAGATTTATGTAGTTTTTAAATGTCATCTTAAACTACTAACTGCATTTTCCTTTTTTTGCATTTTATTGCATCCTGCAATCAGAGACCAAAACACATTCTGCAGCATTCCTGCAGAATCCACTGAATTCTATTTATAAGAAAATCTGATTTTATATCTTCTTTAAATGACATGGCCATGATGAGTTAATCTTTTCCAAAGTAATGTGCACAAGTTAACCCAACACTCTGTCTTTCCTTTTTTTTTTTTCCTGTCTCCTCAGATGACAGCAATTGAGAACATGGCAGAAAAGCTGGAAACGTTCAGCTCCTTTAAGCCAGAGTCTGGTGACCTACTGCGCTCGGTTCCCTCCATGTTTGACTTCAGAGCTCCACCCTCCACGCTTCCAGACACGCTACTGCGCAAGGGCAAGGAGCGCTACACATGCAGGTAACTACAGCCCCTGCTTTGGCTTGTATTTTTAACTTTTAAGTTGGTCATAAATTATTTTTAATAGTTTTTAGTTGTATTGGTAGTTGTTCATTTTCCTTTCTCGGAATATTTTCTTGTAAATCCTGTCTGAGACTGGTGTGTGTTTTGTGGGTATTTTTTTATATGGTTGTGTTTTAGTGAGAACATATTGCAATAAGAATTCCTGTTCTTTTTGGAACCACTTAAAATGGCACAATGTTATGTATTCCTTTATAGATACTGTGGAAAAATATTCCCTCGCTCTGCTAACCTGACACGCCACCTGAGGACTCATACAGGAGAGCAACCATATAGGTAAGAGAATTTTTACATGTTTAAAGAGCCATACTGTTGATGGTGGCTGTCAGTCAAACAGAAACCTGACTCCTGTATGTCAACTTTATTTCTCACTTTGTGCCTGTATCCCTCAACCTATTCTCCGTTAACTCTATAATAATAATAATTGTCCAGTCAAGAATCCAATTTGCACCATAGCCAATTAACACTCCATGAAAAAGAACTGCTTCTCTCTCCTCATACATATGAGTGAAAGCATGGAGCGCACTTTCACACGGTGTATTCTCAACCACAGCTCATTTGTTAACAGCATGTGGATGTTTTCCCAGGGATTTCTTGTCTACAGTTAGAACAGAGTTTATGTATGTTTGCTTATGCCATTAAAGGCCTGGAATAATTATACTACTGCTAAACAATTTGCCTGATGAATAATGGCGTCCGTCGCCTGGGTGAAAGGGGAGGTTTGGGGATTTCGGGGTGTTGAGGAGCACAGGCAGATGTCCGCACTCGGCAGCTGTGGTCTCAAAGTGATCTGCAAAAATTTGGCTATTCCCAAGAGAGGCTTTCTTCCCATCTAAAGAGTTCATCGTGGAATTAAGACCAAGTTCTTATTCCAGAAATCGTGGTAAAGAAATAGCAATCTTAGGTATTTTCCTTTGGGTCCATCAACACAGCAAACTTTTCCAGGTGCATCTGAGGTTGAAGTACTAGTAACAATACAATGGCGGTCCAGTACACATGCAAAAATTAATTCTGAACACTTACTACATTTGGATGCCCCAGTGCTTGGCTTTGTAGTTACTAAGGTAGAGGAATTTTGGCCCAAAGTTTGGAAGGGGCCTGCTGACCACAGGGGAGAGAGAAAGACAGATGCACGCCTCTACTGCCCCAGCCTGATAGCCTGCACTCTACATGCTGGCATGCCATTAAAGATCACCGCCTTTTATTGTAATTTTTGTGGAGATAACCGGGGGGGGGGGTTGTGTGTGTGTGGGGGGGGGGGTTCCTGAGGGACAGCCAATCGAGCGAGCTAATTCCACAAGAAGAAAAGATGTAATCTTCTCGTATAATTTTGCATGAAGAAACTTGGCAGGCGCTCCTAATTTTTGCAAGGCTAGAACCAAATCTGTTGCG
The DNA here is from genome assembly GCA_024447675.2 of Pterophyllum scalare. Classification (NCBI taxonomy): domain Eukaryota; kingdom Metazoa; phylum Chordata; class Actinopteri; order Cichliformes; family Cichlidae; genus Pterophyllum; species Pterophyllum scalare. The sequence continues at coordinate 6,215 of JAMQGT020006483.1, forward strand.
TGCTTATTTTGTGAGAGAAGAATGCAATTTTATTGTGCTGGCTGGAGATAAGAGGCAAAGCTGTTTCACCTTAAACAAGCTCCTCCATCATGTCTGGGACTGTGGGACTGCTGGGACTGTCTGTATGAGAGTGTGTATGTGTGTGTCCTACATTATGTATTTCATTATGTTTCCAACATTAAAAAAAAAACCCACAGGTTCCTGATTCATTATGCACTACGGTTGCATTTATGACTAGCAGCTTGTGTGTTTTGATGTTTTCTTCATTCAATTATTGGATTAAATGAAAGGCCTTGACTTTCTTTCGGCAGGTGTAAATACTGTGACCGCTCCTTCAGCATCTCCTCCAACCTACAGCGTCACATTCGCAACATCCACAACAAGGAGAAGCCGTTCAAGTGCCACCTGTGTGACCGCTGCTTCGGTCAACAAACCAACCTGGATCGTCACCTCAAAAAGCACGAGAACAGCAATCTGTCAGGTGAGTAGCGAGTTTTGTAGACTGTGGAAATTTATATAAGAAGAGCTACTTTTTCTTCTTTTTTTTCTCCCCCCACATTAGCAGAGAAAATGAGGGCAGAGTTTGCTGACTCGTTAGAACCGTAAATCATCCCGCTGCATGACATAAAACAAAATACACTCCTGATCAGAGAGAATCTCAGAGGCTGAGAAATTAAATTATATAAATCTGTCATCGATCTCTGCAACAGCACAAAATATTTTTGAATGAGCTGCTTTCATCAGCAGCACAACTCACAGCTTACGGGTTGAGAGGTTGCATCACTCGGACTCTGAATCAGCAGAACGAGCAGTGACACCTGGCCAGGAGCCGACGGCAGCGCGCCTAAGAGGAGGTCACTACTTAATCAGACACAATGAGCAAGCTGTCAAATACAAATCAATTATCTGTCAAACTTTCGGTTTTTTCAGCATTAAATTATATATCCCCCAACATACAATACAAATATAATGGACCCATAATATTTGGCAGAAAAATTTCTGCACAATTAATATAATAAAACCATAGCGTCTTAAGCTTTCTGTTACTGTATCATTACATTTGGTGCGGTAAAGCATATTCAGATCTCACATAACTTTATTTTAAACTGTTTTCAAAGTCTTACGGTCTCCAAAGATTCCAAAAATAATTCATATTGTGTATTGCAATGCAGATACAGATACGGACATTACACTGACACACTGAGCGAATAGAAGGTGTGTTCATGGCGTAGAGTCTTCTTCATTTTTGTGTGGTAAGAAATGTTTTAGGGCATCAAACACATGACAGCTGGAATATGTGTTCTCTTTTGCAGGAACTGCAATGTCGTCCCCTCAGTCTGAACTGGACAGCGGCAGTGCCATATTGGATGACAAAGAGGACTCTTATTTTAATGAAATAAGAAATTTTATCAGCAGCACAAGCCAGAACCAGACATCACCGGACCCCTCCGAGGAAGGGTAAGTGCAGCCTTATGTGGTTGTGTGTGCCTATCTTCATATTTCTACTGAGCTATACAAGAAGATGGTTATTATAAATTATCATTGTACCTGTAATATTGGGTCAACCACTATCCACCCATTTTAGACTTGCATTTTCATATCTCCCAGTCAACCAGGCTTTGTTAATAACAATCGCATCATTTTTGGGGGGTCTGGAGTAAAGAACTCTTATCTGTGATGACATTTAAGATAATGACAGGGTTTGGAAATGTGAGCAAGCGCTTTGCATCAGTTGCCTCTTGTGAGAAAAAGATATCAATATGCATGCAACTTCATCTGAGCTTTATGCAAATAAATTCTTGTAGCTGTGATCGGATCGGATAACAGTTGCAAGGTCTGCTCAGGTCCCTGAGTTTGTTTTCATGTGCCTCATGTTGGTTTGATCACTGGAGACCTGATAGAGATCTCTCAGACTAGTTCATGATTGAGCAGAAGGCCTGTGAGAGCAGGGCCGAGCGGTAGAGCGTCAGCGGGACAGGAGGGGAGCAGGAGGGGTAGTGCAGTAGTTAGAGGACCACATCTGGAACCAACATGTCTGCCTACAGGAAGAGGGTAGAGGGGGTGGGGTCAAAGGGTAGGCCTGTGTTTCCTTTCAAAGTGCTGCACTGCTGACTGCTTCTGATAGATACTTTATCCCCAGCAAATTACCACGTTTGAAAGCGTAATTAGCGAATCTGTTTTCTTAATCACAGAGTTCTCGCTCCCTCTTTTGGAGCTAGTTCTTCCTCACAGCCCTGAATACCACCTGAACTCTCTGCTCCGGCAGGAGCACTGCTGACAGGACAATATTATCAGTCCCTGAAAACTGAGGCCAAACGATGCAATTCCTTTTTGTGCTAAAATCGAATGCGGTATAATTACCTCTCTCCCCTCTGTCTCAAATGTATCCTTTTTAAATCCAGTGCGGCCATACTGTTTATAAGCATTCTATAATTATGTGGTGTCGTGCTTGATGTGTTGTGTTTCCTATGAATCTACTTCTCCCTGTTCAATTTTCAGTCCCCTTCTCTGAATCCTTTGTGCAAGAAATGGCATATTTGGGAGCTGACGAAAGATGTCCCAGAGTGTAATTAGTGAATCAGTCTTAATGTGGTTCCAGATGATTTACCAAATGGCGGTTTCCTGTGGCGCTGAAACAGAGGGACAGATTAAGACTCAGGCAGTTTGGATAGCTGGCCTTTTCCCTCTCCACAGGGATAGAGGAATGGGCTGGTTGGCAGGGCTCTCATAACTCTCCCACCAAATGGGGCTGTCAGCTAAATATTTTGCCTATTAGATGAATACGAGATAGTAAGGAAAATAAACAAGGAGAGAGGCAGAGCACTCCATTTAAGTGCTGCAGTGATCAACCCAGTGCTGCTGTGCCCAAAGGGGCCCCAAAGCCTTGATGACAAACGGGATTCCAGCTCTGCTCAGTTCCAGCTGCCCTGTTCTGCCTCAGCTCAGTTCATCTACAAACACTAGAAGAATTCTTTCACCATTTCTTAATTGCACTGAATTTTCTGAAAAACAGAAGGAATATATAAAAAGGAAAGTACAGCTAACAGGGTGGATGTTTCTTTGTTTCTACCTTGAATGCCTACTACACAAACAAGCCTCATGAAGTAACCTTCTTGATCTACAGGTTAAATGGCGGTCCATTTGAAGAAGAAAAGCCACTGATGGCCAGCCATAGGTCACGTGACCTGGAAGACGAGGAAGCAGAAGAGTTAGGTGCTGATGAGGAAGAAGGGGAAGAGCCTAGCAACACCCCTGAAAAATCAGAAAGTAAGGTGCTTCAAAGCAACCTTAGTGATGCCATCATACAAGACGAAATGGACTTGAGTGAGCCAAACGACTTGAATCTCAGCTGCAAAGCCTCTCCAAAGAGGTAATTTAATACAAGGGTGCACTGCCAAAGCAAAACGTATCACTGTAAATACGATGCGTTGAAGTCAAAAGTATCCTGATTGTTTTTTTATTAATGTTTTGCGTGACCTCCAGATATGAAGACGAGGAGGAGCAGAGCAGCTACTCAGCATTGGGTCATATCCATCGCTTTTCTGACATGCGCAAACTGGAGGAGAGCGAGTTGAGTGATGGAGATGGGGATGAGGAGGACGGCTCATTTGGCTCTCCGTCTCTGACTGAGGCAGTCAAACAGCCGCTCTTTAGGAAATCAAAGTCTCAGGTAAAAAAAGAATATATGCATATACACACACACACACAGACAGACAGTTGATATGCATGGTTACCTACATAGTGTACTTAGTATTTGCATGCAAACAAGACAGTAAATTGTAATCCATCCCCTGCTCCCTCAGGCATATGCCATGATGCTGTCCCTGGCTGAAAAGGACACTCTCCACCCAGCCACCCACACCCCAGCCACCATGTGGCACAGTCTAGCACGGGCTGCTGCTGAATCCAGTGCCATTCAATCCCTCAGCCATGTATGATGGCACCTCTTTGCGCCTATCCTTTCAGCTCTCAACCCGACCCTGACCTACCTATGGCACTGGCAGTCCACTGCAGCGGCTATTTGCAGGGGTCCCTGATTGTCCACAGAGTGACTGCTGAGCAGGAACCACAGCCCATCCGACTGCTGAGTGGAGCGCCTTACACACAAAGCAAGGCCACTGTCCATGCAGAACCCATCCCGACCCCAACCCCAAAATCCTCCAGCAGATAGAGAGCAAAATGTCCCTCTGAGACCCTAAAATCAATTTGTTACATTAACACCAACCAGGATGTGGTGAAAATAATAATGCTAAACTAATAATAGCCATATTTATTCTTCTGAATTTCTATGTTTTGCACAGCAAAGGCAGCTGAAAGTTGTGGGAAGTGGATTTGCTGATGTGTCTTCACTAGACTGAATTTATTGCCCAGCACATGCAAAGCAAGGAGAACATTTTACACCGAGAGTAACTCTGGCGGTGTCTAAGACAGCTGGTTTCAGCCTAGCATGTTTCATTGTGTGTAAAGCATAAGAACCAGAACAAGAAGTCCCTTTTAACCCCCAGAGATCCACAGGTGTTTCCCATAAATACATGATTATAAATATTAAAGGTTGGGCGAGCAGCCTCGGTTCAAATGAAAATTGCTCCATGTAAGGATAGCACTGGCAGTGCTTTAATATCACTGAACTCACTGAAGTACAAACGAAAACGAGAGTGATTGTTAAACTAAAATCAGGCCAGTTTCCCATCTGCATTTTCATAGCTGTGTGTGTCTGCACAATCATAGCACTGTACACAAGCGTCTAACAACTGTTGCCCACTACACTCCATCCTGCCCGCCTGCGATATCTGTGAAAGGATATAAATAGATTGTCTTTTTAGTGGAAGAGAAGAAAACACAATGGTTTTTTTTTTTTGGTTTTTTTTAACTGAGATAAGTAGCCAGTGCTGAAGTTAATTGTTGTTCTGTAAAGGGCATATGTCTTTTTCAAAACCTTTGAATCCATCCTAGTCCACCAACAATACCACTAAATAGCCTGAATGCTAGTCGTTAGCTACTCCATGCTTGTGTGTCTTTCATTTTTAGACAATCATGATTTTGTTTTCATTTTTGTTTTTGTTGGTGTTGTTGTTGTTATTTGCTGTTGTATTTTGAGAATTGTATTTATTTCTTGGCAAACTGTAGTTTGTTTACTGAATAGCACTGCTCTTAGCCCAGGTGAAGGGGGAGATTCCCAGCCGGGCCTATCCCAGAGTTCAATGGGGTTTGTAGATGACATTTGAGTGCCGGATAGTATTAAAACATACAATTCACTCCTTATTCTACTAATGAAATCAGTTGATGAATAGATATTACTTAGGGGTTTTTTCTATGACAATTTATTGATTCAAATGTAAAAAAAAAAAAAGAAAAAAAGAAAAACAGTATAAAGAATTAATAATAAAAAAGCCAGGTATAATTTCTTCATAAGCGCATGATTGGTCTGGTAAGATCTGTATCTGACATTTTCTACGGTTGTCTGCAAGCTTGTGTGATGTTCGGTTCATGTTAATCCCTTGTGCCAAACTTATGATAAATAACAGATTACTTTCATTTATTTTCCCATTTTGAGGGACCAGATTTTTTTTTCTTTTGTTTGTTTTTGTTGTTGTTTTGTTTATAATCGACTTTAAAAAGTAATCAGCAAGTTGAGGTACTTTGTTTTAATGCTTTCTACAATGTAACTGTTATGCATTTCAATTCAATACTGTGGGAGGAACAACTAAGAAATAAAGGACTACAATGTGGATTGACATGTTTTCCTTTCTCTCTTTATTTCTCCAGAAATTTTTTTTTTACTTACTCTTTGTCCTCCATCTCCCTCACACCTCCCCACTCCATACAGTCCTTCTGGCTGCTCATCATTTTGGCCCACGTTGAAATTTATACTAGGAGACAAGAGTCAGAACACCACCTGGCGCTTTCTTCTGGCACTCCCATGGCCTCAGAGAGCGAGGGAGAGCCTGAACTCTGGTCCTCTTTATTTTTTCTTGAGGTCTTGGCTCACATAGTGACGGAGAAGCAGAGAAAAGGCTGGAGAGGGCTTGAATGTGGTAGTGGGAGCGGAGGCAGGAATGTGTCCTCTTTATTTGTGTCCATTTGTGGGCCATGATGGATGAGGTGGGTAGATGTGATGACCTGGCTCATCGCTCAAACACTCAATAAGAGTCCCATCCTGCAGCAGGCCTCCCCATCCGGCACCCCCCTCTGTCACTGCTGCCAGCCAACGTGGGCGGACATTGTGGCTGGGAGGGTTGGAGGTTTAGCAGCTCCATTGTCCAGCGAGTAGCTCAAGTGGGGGGTTGGAGAATTGGGCATGACAGTGAAGATGGCTGGCGCTGACACTCCACATTTACAGTGCTCAGCAATACTAATCCAACCAGTAAATAGGGCATAACAC